>JAOTAV010000012.1:1659061-1669370 GCA_026546445.1 Cyclargus thomasi
AATTTCAATCATGTTTAAAGCATTCGTCGGCGAACTACAAAACACAAGTACTAAATGACAAATGGAGAACTATGCGTTGTATAAACAATATTGGGCTCTCATCATACAACAACCAATACTTCTCTCTGTCTGTCTGTTCTATGAATGATTGCGGACTCATGCGCAGCTAGGTTCACTTCTTCCGTACCGATCGTGCGTAAACTCCCAATTCCAATCCAAGTTACCAAGATTTTTCTCAAGAGTAGCACAACACTTGACAGCGAAATTACTATCGGAATCGGATTGCGTTTTAATTAGTATTAAGATTATTTTGAAGAGTAGGCCCTGTTATATTCTTCTAATTAATTTCCTTGCGGGTTCCAAAAAAGCATGTTCCTCGGGCATGATATCATATCAAAGGGTTTTCGTGGTTGGATACCTGACGACGAAAGAGATGCAGTGGTTAGAATGTGTGATGGGCCAAAGCCCGTTTAAAAAAATGGTCCCCAGGACTAAAAGTTAAGAAACACTGCTTTAGGGGGAAACCTCGTTGGTGGTCTTGTCCTCATTTGAGCCTCTTCTACAATTAAGCCCTTAATAAATCGGTCAAATCTTTTGAATCTAATTTATATCCTATTTGGTGTTGATTACAAATATATTTTATGTCAACATGCCTTATAAATTGATTTTAAATTGCCCGATAAGTCTCTATAAATATTGAATAATCATAAGCAATAATTTATGCTCGAGCGTCGTGCCACGTCGGCGGTGGAATAATATATTGTTTTATAATTGGATCTGGATTGAATAGAGAAATTGGATTATTTTGATCTTTGGACACTGTTGATACGGTTGAAAAAAAAATTTTTTGAAGCCCAGTGCATACCTCAGTTAAGTTAGAACCAGCACGTCGGAAAATGATGTCGGCTACATGTCGGCGGCTCGACATGTTGACATGGAACTTATTCGGCAAGTTGCTGACAGGCTTTTGTCTACATGTGTAAAGAAGACAGGTATGTGTAGAAAACAAGATCAGAAATAGCCATCAAACGTGATAAGTGTTTAGCCATTGGCTAGGGGAAGCCAAACTTATAAACCGTAAGTCTACAGTATAAAATATACAGAATACAATAATATTAAAAGGTATGATTTAAGAACAACTAGCAACCATAGAATTTTACCTATTCAGAATGATTCCAATATTTTTTATTTACAACATTCTTGTATTCACATTTTTTCATAGGGGACCATCCATAAAGTACGTTATATCATGGTTTTTAGACCCCTCCCCCCTTGTCACAGGTGGTCGCATTTCCGAGGACTAACTTCCCCCCTCCCTGTTGTGACGTCACAAAATTTGCAATTTTACACCTAAAAATTAAAAATAACATATACATATTGCAAATTTTGAGATTAAATTTCAAAATTTTAAATATGGTGTCAAAAAGCTGAGGACTCCCCCCATCCCTATGTCACACCATGCTACATGACATCCTCCCCCTTTACGCTTGACGTACTTTATGGACGGCCCCTAGCGGTAAACATGAATAAAATATTATAATTTTTGCACATCATGTACTTCGGCATCATCATTATGGTTCAGACTGTAAACATTCGAATATTTCATAAGCGGGAGTTTTATTGCTGTCATTTCAGCAATTTGTGTAATACCGTACGTGATAATCCAGTAAGTAAATCGCTTATACGATCATTTCGTAAGGATAAGTCCATGGGTACGTCGGCTATTTCATTACATCAAAAGCGCCTTGACACTCAATGCTCATCTTCATAATATTTCGTCCGAACCGCGCTAACACGATTTTGCGTGATTCTGGATAATTTATCAGATCACCTTTCGTTAATTACGTGATACGCCTCCTGTTTATTATAAGTGTCACACGAATTGGAATTCAGAAATAGGTATCGCTGACTTTCATGAATTTTATTGTTTTCTTATCATATATACGTCCTCTGTATAATGATTTTTTTTGTTCCTAAGCCTCTCGGTCGGTATATGAAAAGTCGCTTTGCCCACGAATGCGCACAAAAGTTTAGGAAATGTTTTTGTGACGACATGACTTTTCCTTACGACAGATCTACAAAAGTCAAAGGTATGTATTTATCTATATAAAGCTTGTACTTGTAATCATAGTTGGATGATTATGTCTGAGAATGTTGTTAATAATGTTTTATTACTTGAATTATAATATAATACCGATAAAAGAAATGGAGCAAAGCTAGTACTATCATCTCTGCATAACCAATAACTTAGCCATTTCGCAATAAACCAAGAGTTACCAAAATTCATAAAACTCAAAGGTGACTGACTGACTAAAAAACGATCTATCAATGCTCAACCTATCGAGTTGTTTAGAATTACAATTAGCTATCCGTGTTATTTTAAATTATTCTAGTCTTTTCCTGGGACTCAAAAGAAAAAAACGCGTAAAGTTTCATTAAAAAGGGTTAGGTGGTTAGTGCGTGAACAGGTAACTATAGCCACAGATAGAAGTACTAGTACAGAAGACTTACTCCAAAAATCTGCTCTCGTCAGTAAATTTTAAAAGCCTTATATTCTCATTAAATGTAGTTAAAATTCGACTAAAGTGCAGGATTTGGTAAGGAATCTTTTACGAAAATGTATTGATATATTTTCTTTATTTCTCTGTAGTGTGTGTGAATGTGTGTGTTTGTATGTGAGTAAATTGCATGCTGATGTAAAAATAATAGATACTGCAAATTATGCACATAAAAATCACGCTGGAAATCAAAAACGCAACTTCACGTGATACCAAATGTAATCAACTTGACTTTGCCATGTAAAGCGTCAAAATACATACAACTTTTGTGACTTTGCGCGTTGACATGCGCAATGAAGGATTTGCGCGTTAAAACTTGAAACGAATACAACTATTAAATTTCTCTGTCGTAAGTACAACAATTCGCGTGCGTGGGTTACCACTAGCCTGTGATGCTTTTCTAAATTGCCCCTTAAGATAAATCTTAAAACATTCATTTTAATAAAAAAAACAAACATTAAAAATATTAAAAATATTTTTTTAAATAAAAAAACACAAGGCCCTGATAATGTGCCCCTCCGGAGGGGTACTTATAGACTAATACTGTCACACGCGAGTGCAACAGGCCTGCTATACCACAAGCGCTGTACCTCGCCATGGGTATGGTGGCGGCGCGGCGAGGGAGGGCTACCGTGGTTACCAGTCGCGTTACTATCAGTTGTCCATCAATGTTGACGGCGGTAGTATTCTTACCCGTCCCACGTTCCTAGCGCGCGGTACGGAGGTTGTGGTCAAGCCCTCGCAACCGTCAGATACACAGACGGACGGATATTTGTCTGTAGTACAATAATGAAATCTTAATCTTTAAAAAGTCGCAATCCTATTTTATCTCCCACAGGAAGTAACTTTTCATCTAAGGATTGAAAAATTTAAAATTACGTAAAGCAAAGATTAATCCGTGACTATAAAACGCGCTCCTAATTTTATTACTCCCTCATTTATGCGAAAAGTTTTTAGTTTTGAGATTTTATTACTTTTAAATTAAATATCAGGAGGAGCTTATTAGAATTCAAAGAATAACGGAATCTACCTCGGGCTATGGAATATTCTGGACTTTAATTTTTCCATTCATAATACTCTCTCGTTCGCTCGTTGAGCTAATGCTCAAATTAGACCGTCCAGGCTTTAAATTTTGTACTTTGAATGTGTGCTTTCATAAAATCTTGCAATTCTGTCGCGAGATGTAAAGAAATATTAACGCCGAAATCGTTGAATTTTGCTGTTATGTTATTGAACATTTTTGACGATAATTCTACTTGTAAATTTTAAATGTGCGCAGTTGTGCAAAACAAAACAAACCTATACAATTTCACGAAAGCAAAAAATTTGAAACAGAGCAACCGGCAGTCAATTTGCCAGCAAATAAAAGTTTGTAAACAATTTGAATTGAATTTACTGCATTAGCCGAAGTTAAACAGGGCGAAACTGGGAATTACATTTGCAGGTGAACAAAACGATTTCGCTCTCGAAAGTGTTAATCTGAAAGCGTGTCAAGCGAACGGAACTCAACAAGATTCTATCTTACTAAGTTTAAGAGCAATTTTTCTCTTAAAGCCAAACAAATGAGGCACCATTAGATGGAGTGAGAGCGCTTAATCTATTTCTGACGAGTTCAGTGACGCCGACAATGACAAATCGACATGGCCTACCCACACGGCGAAGCTTCACTTCTGTTTCAATTCCACTTTTATTTGCGGATTAACTTCTTATTAGTCAGTGCTATCGAGCCTTATGAATGGCTCAATTATGCCAGCAGAGCCCTCAGCCAACACGTCTTCTTTATCGCTTCAGAATGCATCGTATTTAAAATGGAGAGAGTTGCTGAAAAAAAAGCAGTGCTGAAATTAGTTTTTTTTTTATTTGTGTGACCCAGCACCTTTGCGTCATGTATTTTCCAACACAAAATAGTAAAGTTATACTTTAAGCGCTGCTACTTTCATAGCCTTTACAGGGAATTTACAGGGAATTTACAGGGAATATACACACTACAATATTATTTTTTATTTTTGAATGCTTACAATATGTAGATATCCACTTATTTTGCTATAATAAAAACTAGGGAAGAGTAACTACTTCATAAAACCTGTTCCACGAGTAAATGTATACAACATTTTTTAAGTCTTTTCAAGAAATGTTTAATACCTAATCGGTTTTAGCGGTATCAGAGCAATAATTAAAATATTGCTATTTTACTTCCGCGGTTTTTTATTATTCGCAGGCATTGCCATAGATTTTTGATTATAGATTCTATAAAAAAAACGTCTTGGCTAGTGGGCCACTTCCAGTGCAATAAATGATTCCTACTTCATCAGCTTTTATTTCCAAAATTGCCAAGTTTTGTTTAATATTCACCCTTTGATATAGATCTTTAAGATCAATCCATCCATTTCAATGTTAAACAGAAAATCTATTTTGTGAGATTCAAGTTCATATGAAACATGTAACAATAATTATTGTCTTCCCGTCGGAAGGGGGAACCAGGAGCTTCCCTTTTAAGGAGCCGCAAAAATAGTATAATAATTAATAATAATAAATAAAAAATTTATTAACCTCAACATTATATTGTACTACATGGTCAAAGCACCATTTGTAATTTAAGATGTGCAACTGTGAGGGTAAACTAAACGATCTCCTTTAATAATAAATATTTATACCAGCTGAAAAAATCTCTCGAGCCCTCAAAAAGCTGTGCTTTTTCACTTGCGAAGAACAACTAATAGCCGGGGAGGTGAGAGTGCTTTTTCGAGCGTCGAGGAGACGAAGTACGTTTTTTAGATTAAGTAAAACGTTGAAAAAAAATCGCAAGGGCATTTTTATTTAGGGATAAGACGCTTGAGCGATTTTAACGTTATAAAAATTGCTTTAAATAATTATTTAATTTCCAATCTAAACAATTGTTTAGATTGGAAATTTATTGGACGATCTTAAACAGGAAGGCCCAAAGTCGAATGAGAAATGAAATATCTGGTAAACTTGGTTATGAAAATTCGAAAACTTTGTTGTTCTAGTTTATTACAGGCCGACCATGCATTTAAATTATCATTTTGCCGTGGAAGAGCCATGCCTCGGCAAAATTGGCCGGCTCAACCGGAGTGATACTACGGTCCTTACAGAAAACTGGCGTGAAACGGCGCTGTGGTATTTTTCGTTTAGTGAGTGAGTTTACCGGTGGCCTAACTTCTCTAATCTTCCTATCCTTATACCCATTCTCTTTTCCCTCATAAAGGCCGAAGAACCGATCCTGCTGATTTTTGTACCATGATAAACACGTATAAATAGAAAGCCTACACTAGCTTAATATAACGCACTCGAGTAAATCCGAAATTCACACCGTGGGCTCCCCTACTATAAAGCTCAGAAGCTAAAAATATTACTGCTTCAAGATAGTTAACCCTCTGAAACTAACTACATTTTAATGAACACCCATGAACTAAGTGACTAACTTTAATGGCACTTTATCAAAACATTACTGTCCTCAGAATATCATAAGACAGTTACCACCTTATTAATAGACTGCCAACATATTTATGCTTCTAACCAACGCTTCCATAAGTCATTTTAAACAGATGTATTAATCACTTAAACGACTAGTGGCTTTTATAGTGTAAAGACAAGGAAATATCTTGATGGTCCTTATTATTTGAAAACTTATACATACAACGGTAAAATTGGGGTGTATGTATATTTAATATTTTTACAAAATAATCAATGTGTGGGTGCTAAGGAACAGTAATAGAACACATATCGATAAAAAATTGTCTGTTCATCTGTTTGTCTGTTTGTGCGCGCTAATCTCAGGAACTACTAGACGGATTTGAATAAATCTTTTTTTGTTTAATAGCTATATGGGCAACATATAAAATACTTTTTATCCCAGGGAAGTGTACGGTTTCCGTGTAATACACATATTTTTGCCCAACTTCGCAAGATGCGGGCACCAACTACTTAAAAATATAATTGAGGATGTATTCATCCTCAATTGGAACTAACGATGTATGGAAATGTTTTGAGAACTGAATAGGTGTGAAACTTTTTTTCTTATTTTGGTTTTCTGTTGAGTAATTAATTGTTTAAGCTCATAAATATTTAATTACTCAACAGAAAAGCGCTTTTATGGATTTTTTTATTTCATTTGTTTAAAATTGTAGTATTTACACGTTAATTTAATTTAGACGATATTTGTCACGTATATATTCTATTGAATCAATTTAAAACAGCTAGAAATGAACAGAGCAGAATTTTGGATTTTTATGCACTTGTTGGTTTTTTTTACCGTCATTTTTTCTTATGGTTTCCGTTTCGTAGGACACGTATTAATATTTATTATCAACTAGACGATGCCCACAACTCTGCGAAATTCGGAATTCACATGGGAACCGAACATTTTTCCGGGACAAAAACAAGCCTATATCCTTCTCTAAACTCAAAGTGTGTCCAAACCAAATTTCAAGGCGTGAAATAGTCAATAGTCAAAATTATTATTTCCATAATTTGCACATTACAAAATTTGGACATGTCACAAACTCAAAGTATAATAAAATTAATAAAAAATATTTATCACATAAAAATGTCAATAACACAGATGCAAAATTATCTCTAGTCGGTTATATAATATAAATAAACAAGTCAATTAATATTAATTGACTTGACAAAATAATACTATAATAACATGGTTAGAAAATTTAAAAAAAAATTTAAAAAAATACATTTTTGTAATGAGAAAGTGTAGTATAATCATATCCCGAAGTTAGTGGGATCGGTATAAATACACAATACCTGTACATCTAACCATAATATTATAGTATTATTTTTATTTTATTAGATATATATCTAACCATATTATTATATTATTATTTTGTCAAAATTTAATACTCCAAGCATACTTTCTTCAAGTCTGAAACTTTATAGTAGGCTTTTCGATGGAGTTGCTTTTTTAAATTTTTTTAAATTTTAATAACTGAGAATTGCTGTAATACTTTTAGAATTATACAAAACAGACAGACACACTTTTGCAATTATAATATTAGAATGGAAGTATGTATATGGAAGCATCGAAGGATGACACACTTTTTTTTCAGTTTTTATTCTTTCTGTAAACTTCATTGAAAAGTTTTAACAAATTATTAGGCAAACTATATTAAAAGCATGAGAGAGTTCAGAAATCAGAAATAACAATCGCCCGTTCTCATTAAAAGCGATTGAGCCATCATCAATACAATTTCAATCTTAACAACTCCACTTAAAGCGCAAAATCAAAACCAAGCTGAAGAATGTTAAACACCAAAGATAAATCGAAGTTTTTCAGAAGCGACAAGTTGAAAAATGTGGAAATGTGTCATCTGTCCTTGGTATTTAAAGACGCGTCGGGGCCGGGTTTAGTTGTATCTAAATAGTCGAGGCAGCTGTCATGTTGGGCTCGCTCGTGTAAATGAAATTCCCATGTCCTTATGTAATACGAGAATTTGGGAATTGCGCCTAATTGCTTATTTGTTGGAGTGTCATGGAGTGACGTTTGCCGATGTTATGATTTCTGTGCGTTGTCATTTTTGGGGCGTATTGCTTCGATGCTGATACGCCCTTTTTTATTAGTATATTTATACTCTTATAGCGCTTTTATACAGCAAGATTTTATCATTGTGTAAATAAATGTTAGGTGTTGAAAGTTTTTTTTTGAAACTACACATTTATTTCGAACTAGTTGGTACCCGCAACTTCGATGCGCGAAAAATTTTATATCGCGTCGGAAAATATGTTGCCTGGACTTCTTAGCTGTACAGCAAAAAAGATTTGTTTAAATCCGTCCGCAGTTTCAGAGATTAGGGAGTACAAAAAAAAACAGATAAACAGAAACAGACAACTTGTTTTGTCGATTGGTATTACTGTTCTTTAGTTTTATGGATTTGTAAAAATATTAAATGTACAGACACGCAAATTTTTCTGATCACGCTAATTTTTATGATTGTTCCCATGTAAGTCCCATGAAACTTCTATTGTCTATGACAATAATATCATGTTTATTAGTTTAAATTAACTCCAAAAGCTTCAATAATCCGAACATGATATTAACTCCGTATTGCTATGGTGCTCTTAAAGCACCAATTTTGATACAAAGGAGACTCTGGCTCTTTAATAGCGGTATAGAAGTGTTAGAGTATAAGTATTAAAAAAAATTGTACCTTCAAACCAATTTGTGTTTAATAAGAAATAACCTGCACTAAAAAAATAAAACTACTAACATCACCTCTTAGAGTACAAAGCCAAATCCACACTTCCTTACCGTGATAATAATGATATATTATCTATGGACGCTTCACACCACGTCAGTCTGGCCCGGTGCTAAGGACCTGAAGTATTTGTGTTACAGGTATCAGACAACGGACACATATTTAAGATTTTTATTATATGGTACACATATTTAATGCACCAGGAACATTGAAAAAGTTTTGCTTCGTCGGCGGGATTCGAACCCGTGACCCCCGGCTTAAGCTACCAACTCAGCCGCAGAGTAATATATACTACTCTACTACTAATATTATAAATGCGAAAGTGGTCACAAATGCCTAAACTACTGAACTGACTTTGCTGAAATTTGAATGGAAATACTCTGAATCGCGGAGAAAGACATACAAGGATGCTTTTTATCCCAAAAAAAGGAATCGAATTTTGGCACAACGGAGTTGCGGGCATCGTCTGGTAGTTTTAATAAACGAACATATACTAATACCGGAAAGCCACGGGATTACTGAAATTAGTATTTAAAATCGGTTTTCATGCCTCCCCTAATCCTTTGATGAAGAGGGGAGATCGAAGAGTTTCTTAGTTTTCGTCAAACAAATCCCGGACATAAAGACAACAAATTGTACTGAACAAGTTAATTTCGGGTTGAAAAGCCGCGCGTTGATATTGTTTAAAGTTTAAATGGATTTTAGACTAAAAAAAATATATATATTATTTAAAAAAAAACATTTAAAACTCAGTTGAGCAGTAATTGGTTTATCGCATAGAAACCGTACATTTTTCCGCGATAAAAAATTCTGTAAAAAGTATTTTTCCCCGGGACTCAAAATACTAAATTTCAGCAAATGCCGTTTGGGCGTGAAGAGAGTAACAGGCTGACAAATACACTTTCGCATTTCTAAGCCAAGCCAAGATTGTTGTGTGCCTTCAAAAATTTGGGGTGTTAAGCCAGACAGCCTAAGAATCTTAACAATTCGAAATATGACAATCAAGATTTGAAAGATTTATGCATAAATAATAATACAATCTAAACTGTAATATTCAATAAAACTTTATATTTCCGGAAAATGTACGCCTCCCGTGGGATGCACGAATTTTGACGCAGCGATTTGCGTGCAACAAGTAGACAATAAATCCTCGTCGATTTTGTAAGATTACTAGTTTCGCTTACTATACAAGATAAAGTTGCACTCACCGAAGTCGTGCGATCGACATAGTTAGCGCTTCTTGTTTTAAACTCGAACATAATGTCATTTTCGAAATAGAATCCGATACGCTGCTTGTATCTTCTCTTTATTTTCTTTGCAAACAATGCTCATCAGTATTTAACCATGTTTTGTCGTAGGTCTGCTGGCAGAGATCTCTTTAGAGATAAGCACACCTGTGTACTTTACCAATACGCTGTAGACTATAAGCTAGTTTTAAGAAATAATATACATCTATACTAATATTATAAAGAGGAAAAATTTGATTGTTTGTTTGTTTGAAGCGAATAGGCTCCGAAAGTACTGTAC
>JAOTAV010000012.1:1669470-1686652 GCA_026546445.1 Cyclargus thomasi
AGTGTGCTAATCAGAAATTTATCAATCGGTTGCATTTTGTTGAACATTTTAAAGCCATTTTCCGTACAATCTGGAATCGCGGGGCAATTCCGCGTGAAATCGGGGGAAGTTGACAGGCCCCCGACAAAGCAAACACGCTGGAAAAACAATGTGACAAATTATGCAGGTGTAAAACGACTTGTGTGAATGCGATAACGGTGCGATGATGAAATGAAGAAACGTATTGTTTTTGTTATTTTAATTGAGTAACTACCTAATCATAAAAATATTATATTCATCTGCCTGTTTCCTTTTAACGCCCAGACCGCTGAACCAATTTTCTTGAAATTCGTTACTTATGGGGCGCAAGCGAGCAGACGGGTTACATGGTGGAATGAAACTGCCGTCACCTACAAATACTCGTAACATCCGAAGAGTCACAAATTCGTTGCCACAAAATCTTTTTACGAGGGAATAGAGATAGTGAAAGAGGATTTAAGAAGTTGGGCCACACCGGTAAACTCACTGGACGAAACTGGACGGTTCACGCCAGTTTCTGTGAGGCCGTAGTATCACTCCGGTCGAGCGGACCCATTCATGCCGAAGCATGGCTCTCGCACGGAAATGAGCGTCCGTGTTATGTACTTGAGATCGAAAAATTTCTCATTGGCACCCGGGACCCTAGCACCTTCTCGAGTGAGAGGCCCTTTTAGGGCACGGACGCTCTAATTGTAGTATTTAGGCTTAAAAATTAGAGCGTCCGTTTGAGTCCCGGGGAAGGACATAAAATTCTTTTTATCCCGGAACGCACGGTTCCCGCGCGATAACGAACTAGCTCCGTTATTGCATTTCGTACAGAGGTGAACTCAAATTGTCACAAATGATGTATGATAAACTGAGTGATATTATTTTAAATGAAGTTCCGGAGTTTGAGCGCCCCCAGCACCGCGATAAGAACTTGTCTGCGTGTCGTTTGTCACCGGTGCCCTGCCGCCCGCGGCGCACATACTTATCTCAACTATGAAATTACGACTACAAAATTACTCTCCTTAAATTCCCTTTGTTTTGTTTTTGCGTTTCTATTGTAAAGTAACTATGAGGTAAACTTTTTTTACATAAATTATTATTACATTAATGCTTAATACATGGCAATACAGTTGTCAGCGGCAACGTCTTCGAGGTCTTTGCTTAGAGATATCATAGAGCTTTATTTTCGAAAAAAAAAGTCAAGTATGGAACTCCTGCTAGTTTCTCGCGGGTCAGTGATAACTATGAAAATTAAAGATGTGTAATTTCCAAAATTGGAGGTTTTTGGACCTGAAAAATCATTGGACATAAAAATTAGATTATTTCCATAGACAGATACATTGTCTAGATTATTAATTGGGTAAATAAAACTTTTTTTAAGAATAGTTAAATACATAGATTAGTTATCTGCTTGATGCATCTGTCTCTCCAAATATTACTGTACATGACGATACGTGAATTAATACGACCTACTTTTTGATAACAACACCAATTTATAAAGTTTACCAACAAACCGTATTAAAACAAGCGCTTGTGTAATAACCGTATGCGGTGGTACCCAGGATATATGGACGTCTTGGTGATTGTTAACATTTTCCGGTCCGTGTTCAATTCGGCCAGATTAATTAAACAATTTCATATACATACACTCTGGAGAAATTTAATCCTTAACTTCTTGTGTTCTCCGCGCTCGTAAAACTTGTTTCAAGATTAAGGGCTTATCTTGGTTGTGTATGCCAAAATAATCTCGAAACTTGAGTTTTCACGGGTAAGAAAATTGAGTGTGTTATAAAATGTGGACTATTTATATAACTCACTCAATTTTCTTGTGATGTGGTTTTCAGAATTTCTGATGTATAGCGGACCCAACAGATTAAAGGTGATCGAATATTCGTCAGCCATTTTACGCGCCGCACCTACCTCATTTTAGAAGTTGTTGTTTGGCATGTTGTATACCTAGATTTATCCTCACATGTAAGAAAAATTTTTGTTTATTTCTTAATTATTTATTTGTAAACACATATTTCCTATTACAGTAAAAACCAATACAGAAGATAATAATTATAATATAAACGTACAAACGTAAAAATATTAACTTTTTCTATGGAAGAGCCATGCTTCGTCACGAATGGGCCGGTTCGACCGGAGTGATACCACAGCCTCACAGAAAACAGGCGTGAAACGGCGTTGTGCTGTGTTTCATTCAGTGAGTGAGTTTACTTCCCTAATCCCCCTATCCGTATTTCCATTCCCTATTCCCTCTATGAAGGCTGGCAACGCACTTGCGACTCTTCCAATGTCACGAGTGTCTATGCTTGTTGCTTTTTCATAACCCGCCAGCTCGCTTACCCCTAAATATCATAAAAAAACTTAAATATCAACAAAATGTTCGATATTAAAAAATGCGGCGCGTATGTTGCATGCAGCGCGTAGAGTGCTTACGAATGTGAAATCAACTTTATGAACACGTCGTAAATATAATCTTTAAAATAATCTATTATAATTCGGACTAAACAACTAAATGGGAAAGCTTTTCTCCTTATAACTAAAAATCTTCGAGCTCCAAATTTCATCAAAACTGTATCTGCTCTTCGGAAGGAAATAATTACTACTTTCTTATTTAAAACAAAACAATAAAGTTCTCTTTTATCCTTAACAAGCTTTTGATATCGTGCAAACATTTTATTTCTAATTTTATTAAAGTCTTTCAATATGAGAAAAACGCCTTATCCAAAGAATCGATGGGCATTGTGTGTAGGGAGGGAGAGAAATTATGGATGTTATCAATCAGGACGTATCCGAGTATAATTAATGTTTATTCTTTCACCATAACGTTAATAACATTCCAAATTGAGTATGAATTTTCCGCATAAGCCGCGATTATCATAAGCAAACTATGAAAATGATTTCGGCGAACATTGTCATGCGTTTTATTATTTCATGCGGTGCTGAAAACACACACGCTATCGACTGTCCTCGTGCTACCGTCGCATGCTAAAGTGAATCACTTTTTAATTAAAATTATTTTGTAAATTTTTTTTTAACGGGCTTTGGCCGACCACACATTCCCACCACTCATCATCATCCTGTTTCGCCAGGATCGACAGCGGTATCCAACGACGAAAACCCTTTAATATGATCTCAGGGCGCCCGAGGGACATGAGCTGTCTTGGGACCCACAACGAAATTAATCAGAAGAATATAAGAGGAGTAGAAAGTATTTAAGATTCCTCCCCATACAAAGCGGAAGACAGCTTATTTCATTTCATTATCAGTAAAAAAATGTTTATCGAAATTGTATGGGATTTAAAGTATCTTTATATCAAAACTTTGCAAAGTTAGTTAGCTGATTTAGGTATGAGTGGGTAACAGAAAGGCAGGTTTATAGACACTAGACGGATATCCAGTAAAGGACACATTTTTGCTTTTATAACGTTAAGCAATATAAAGAGTATGGATGTAGTAATAACTTTCAAAATGTAATTTAGTTGTGCCACTTCACGTTTATAAAACTCTGTCGGCGAAATTTAATCGCGTTGACGTGTTTGCATCGAGAGTTCAAAACTAAATAATTAATCACAACTTCTAAACATACCCGTCACAAAAGTATATGAAATTTTTCACCGCCGCACCATACGACAACTTAAATTAGGTCTGTCCTTTGCCGCAGTTAATTGTGGTCGAAAGTCACTTGTTCCTTGTTATTGAATAATTAATGTTTGGAGTTAATTCTAATTAAATTTTATGTAAACTGACGTACTATTTTTTACTAAGTACTCAGGATTTACCAACTTTACCTACGTGAAAATGATTTATCCGACGCGTATTTAATTGATATAAAAAGTATAATATAATCTGAATCAGATATTTTGTCTGTATATTGAAGTCTGAAGAAAATTCGTTCAGTGGTTTTGGCGTGTATGACCAAAAACATCTGAAATCACGAACTTTCAGATTTAGAACACGAATAGGATTATTGTCTTTTTGCATTATGTGCTCAATAGTACTTACATGATATGTTTGAGTGTTAACACATGATTTTGTATTACCATAAGTACAGTTCACTGCAAAGTGTGCAACTTTTCCATACTTATCTCGTTGTAATAGAGCTCAGTTCGCCTCGCACCTCTCTACATTATTACCTGCCTGAGTACAGCTATAGCTATTTGTGTTTATTTCTTATTTAAGACATTTTCCCATTAGAGTAACGAGGTACACGGTGCAAATGAAATACTACTCTCTAGTTTCTGCATGTAAAAATGAATGAACAGAATTTACCTTAGAGACTAGACTGCTTTAAAGGTAAGCCAGTGGAAGTAATATAAATTGTGTCGACTATAGCAGCTTATAATCCTGATATATTCTTCATTTTTAGAGCTGATCTTTATCATATACACCTGTGAAAATTTTAAAATGTGAAACTGAAGCTTTAGGCCAGCTTATAATGTTGGCCAGCTTTTTATGTTGTGTAAAAGTTAATAATATATTGTGCAGTGGCACATAATAATGATGTTGTACCACTGCATTGAATATTCTTCTCCAATTTAAGCTCAAAACTCTTGAACGGCCCAATTAATTTCCATTAAACTTGTCTAAAATATTCGCAAGCCAATCATTTTTAATATGGAAAAAACTAATTTGAAATTACTTTATTTGTCCTGGACATGTCACAGACAGACAGACAGACAACAAAATTAGACACATACAATTGATGACATCAAAGTCCTTGCGTCGGCGGGGGATAAAACTGCGAAAGCAATACCTATAATTTCATTACCACGTTTGACAACATAAACCTTCATTCCCAGCCGCAATAGTTTCAAATACAACTGTTTAGAGCATCCGAAATATTATAGTGAAGCAATATTGTCAGTAAAAGAGTAGTGTAGCTAATTCAGCAGCACGTGTTATATTCGACTCACGTATTCCTAAGTAACGGCGTCTTCGTATAGCGCATGTGACACCTAGCGTTAGGCGCCGTGAAAAATGGAGCGTTTCCGACGCAGGGGTAAATTTATCTTCGCGGGTCCTATTGCGCTTATTCGGGTGTTAATATTCATCTCGGAACAATAACGTGACTTTTCGGATGTCGCTTTGTTCAACTATCATGAGTAGTACTGGAATTTGCATAAGTCTTGAAAGGAAAGTTTTGTTTCTATTTGGGTCGAAGGGAAAGAGGGATCGCGGGCAAGGTAATGAGTGTACGTGCTACACGGAAGGAAGATCAGATAAATTGTGAAGTAATCAAAAACCTGAAGAAGGAAATTATATATAAGTAATACATAATTTTAGAATCAAAATTTAAGACGAGGTGAATGATGTGAAGAATCTAAAATTTTAAAGCAAAATAAAAGGTTTAGAACCTGTCCTCAATCCTTTATTTTGCCTTCAAATTTTACAGGGAAAATATAATAATATAAAATAAAAAAATATGGATCGTATGTTTAGCTTGATATATTTTAACTAGTTAAGGTTACAAAGGGTGTTTAAAGTAAAACACGACAAAAAACGAGTTACTGAATTTATGTTACAAATTGTTAGTTATCCATTTCACCCATTTACTTGAATTAAAAAAGGAGAAACTGAGCGCAATAAAATTAAATACCAATGTAACGTTTATCACAGAAACGTAAAAAGTCCACCGGGATATCGAAAACCGTCGCGACAATCATTTAGTATTGGTAAAGCGACATGCAATTTTTCATTCCAATATTTTTCATGCATCGCTTTATCATTATTTAATTCGCAAAAATGGCCGTGGAAATTTTAAAGCGATGACAAAAGCAATGCACTGAAAATGTCAGGCCACCGCAGCGCCAAACCAATTAACCATATCTCTGCCTATAATTCTCCACTAGGGTTGGGCGATGGTCGAAAATATGACAAAAAACATCACACCCAAAATAATTCGATTGTCGCCGGTCAGAATTGATCAGTGTTAGGCAGATTAACTTGATATCTGATATTGTGGGGACGGTCAATTTACTCGTAATGGATGGCGGTGTATGACACAAAATATTAACGTCATTAAGTGAATCGTGATTCATGGAGCGAGATAGTAACCCGAGGACAGCGAAATTTTCCGACATCTTAATATTCCTGATGACTTATGATCGTAACATTATCGGCAGGGCCCTAGTAGCGTCGTGAGCAAGACTTCTTCAGCTTTAACTTTTAAAAAATCGCCCAGGCGCTCCTCTATGTGGCGTATGAAGCCCAATTTTTCCGGTGTCCTTGGCGCGTGTCTTGCACAGTCTGGAGACAGACGGACAGGCATTGAAGTCTTAGTAATACAGTCCCGTTTCAATACTAGTAAAATTAACATATTAGAAGATGTAAGTGGATTTTCTAACATAAGGTTCACTCATGTTACTCATTTTTTCGTTAATGATTCCAACAAGCCTTGTAACATTCCTACTTAATGGTATGACTAGTTATGAAATTAAAATTTTTAAATTAATTTTTACACAACAGTTAATCTGCCTAAAGTCTCCTTTTATAAAAAAAAATGACAGATACATACATCATTCACTCTATTTGACTGTAGACGTAGCCATATCTCGTACTATTAGTCGTTATTGTCTTGAAAGTTTTATAAAGAAAGTGCACATGTGGAGTTTCCGCGTATAAATTGCTTTTGCAATAAGGACTGCTTTTCGCTTCTCTAAGCATTTTCGTGTTGCTTTTCTCCGCTTTTTATTAAGGCACCAAATTGTCAAAGGTTTATTTAGGAGAGAATCATTTAGTATCGTGTGTTTCTATTTTTTAGTCTTCTAAGTTCCTTTCAAAACATAAATTTTAAATTTGTGAATAAAAACTTGAACTATTCCGAATTCAAGCGATCCATTGTTTTTGGCAGCTCAGCGTAAGCATTATAGAACATTATTACAAAAGTCAAACAATATTTTCGCGAAATCCACTCACAAGTAACAATGAATTATTAAAACATCTTATACACTCGACAAGTTTCGCGACGCTCGCGACACAATGCTTGTACCCGAGGAGCTTCAATTACATTTTATATTTCACAAACGAAAATCAAGTCCCGAAGTTTTATTTGAACAATAATTATCAAATTCTAAAGGGATAGTTAGCGAACATTAATTTGATCACAGCAATGCCGTTCTTGGAAGTTGCAAACTTGAACTGTTGACTTACCTGTAAGTTGCTACGTTATAACTACACACTCATTAGGAACGTCTTAGCTGACTCGATTTAATTTTAGTCGTGGTAGCCGCTAAATATTAAATAGGTTCAATTAAATATTTAAAAAAGATACGAATAAGGGATTGAGCTTACAGCTTTGCCAGAGACGCGTCGAAAAAATTGTAATAGGTATACCTACACGCACAATAATTAATCGCCTCGAACAGTGCAAGATAAGTCGCACTGTACGAGGTGATAAATTATTGTGCGATTATATTTTTCACTCGTATTCCCGGAATATTCGAGGCTAGTTTTTTGAGCTAGGATTCGATATTTCGCTTCGATAATACTAAGCTTGTGTATGTGAACTTTACGAAGAGTTCAGTGTAATCGTAACTTGGAGTATTTTTTTTATTTATATGGATCTACTCACGTCGCTGAAATACTTGTCCATACAAATCACAAAACAAATGTTTGCCTTCACCGCTGCTTCTTTTACAGTGAGCCATATCTACACACAATGAAATATAATCACTTATTGTTTGCACACCCTGTAGTAAAGACAAATCACTGATTGATTTCCGATGTAAGTTAGTTACAATTCTCACAACTGGCGGTTTATATTTTATCCTCTAACGAAAGCAATCTCGCAATGGCCGTGAGTGACTTCAAAGAGAACTTGTTATACCGATTTATTGAATTGTTACTCACCATTTTTGATATCGAGCAATTTAAACTGCGAGCTTTCTCTGATTCAAACTTTGATAAAATATTGCTTTTGTCTCGTGTTGATGGTAAGTCATTGTTTGTTTAATTTTGTCTCATATTTTTTTGTATATAAATATTGTGTCTTGGGTATTGGGAAAAATCTGCCGATATCTCTGATTATGAAAGATATTCGTTCAGTGACTCAAAACGAATATTACAATGCATACAAATCATTTACATACAAGACAAGCGCCAAAAATATTACTTTGCTTAACAGTCGGGAATAAATGAAAAAAAAACGTAATTGCCCTTGTGAAATGCACTTACGGCTTCAGTGAAAAAACACATATAATATTATGTAAAAAAAACTATTAACATCAATGGGATTACTTCAAATCACAAAAATATACTACTATTCACGAAAGAGGACGGCTAGTAAATAAAACCATATAAAACTATCGATCGAACCAATAATGTGACAGAAAAGTGCACAGATGTCGATAAGTAGATAATGAGACAATTGGAAGGAGAGAGCCTAATTTGCACGCGCCAAGGGACCAGTCGTCGTGTGTCATGACTCATGTCACGGCCAGTTATGGGTCGAACATGCTGATGTCACAAGTCACGACTATGCAGCGAATCCATGTAGTTCCATCGGGTGATCTAAATGAACTGCATGAAAGGATAGTGAAATTTGAGCGAGAATGAAAATCTATTTTAATAAGTGGTAATTCTGCTGAGAGATAAAAAATTTAATGAAGATCCAGATAATTAATTTTGCAGTAATTCCTAAGTTGCTATACAGCGCATACGATTGAAAAAATAGATAGTCCTATTAATGTTATCGCTAATAATTTTCGATAAATTGTCTAACAAAATGTAAAAATAATTATTCTAGTACTTAAGTAAAGGTCCAAGCTTCAAAATTTTGTTGCTCGAAAGATCGTAAAAAAGTTTTACATATTTCTTGTCCCAAATATGTATGTAAAAGCGTAATATAGTATATTATGCTTTTACATACATATTTGATTTTTTGCGGGACCGAATAAGGAACAAAATTACAACATTTCGTTAAAAATAAAATTTGGATACTGATAGCACACATTGGCTATTTTCCTTTTAAATGTAATTCAGTTTGCAATCTTGTTACGCAATGCTGTAATTAATCGTCGTATCAACTTTGTATGCAAATCGGATGACGCTTCAACTGTTTGCACTTTAAATGTTTAAACGTTGTTTACCTTTAAAGTGAGTGTTAAATGTTTTATTTTTATTTATCTAATAGTTAATTTTAATTTTATTTTATTAGAATCATAACATTATCTGTAAGTCTTTCATAATATAAACTATGCTATAACCATTTATGGATCTAAATTATAATTATTATTATTTATTTAGTAAATAATAAACATTTAGTGGAAATTATTTCTCTGCAATATACAACTATAATTCTATTACAATAACACATTTAATCAAAAGCATTATTATCTTTACCGTATATAAATTATATTCAAATTCAAAATTTACCTGTATCTTACACGTAAATTGTACAAATGTGATGGGTATCTCAATATCTTCTTCGGTAACAATATCAGACTCAAACAATAGTATGTGGCCCTTAAATTTCATGGCTGTTAATAGTTCCAAGACTAGTTCCAGGAAATAATCTTGTTAGGTAACAACCGAAGGGCTCTCCAAGTTAGGGCAATTCGCAAGTTCCGCAGCACCTTTAAGTGAATTCGTGATATTATTTAGAACGTTTGTTAGTTCAACAATATATTTTAGTTTCTGTGTATCTTCTTATGTGTATTCACTAATCTGAAATAAATGAACCAGTACGTAAAATATGTTTATGGAATAATTATGACCATGTAATAATTACTAAAAAAATATTAAATAATAATAAACATATTTAATGCAAAATATTGTTATTTATATAAAATATTTTTTTTTTTAAATTGTTATCATAATAAGGAAAATCATAAAATTTAAACTTGAATATTACCCGTGCGAAGCTCTTTGCTAACTGCACTTACGACTGAGCAATATGTGTATGAAATATTATCTAAATCGAACAAACTATATCCAACTTATAACAAACAATCATCGAAATAAAGACAATTAAAATGAAAAAGAATAGTGAGTGTCACTCAAACGGGTTGTTACAACATATTTCAGTGCAGTGAAACTTTTCAATTGGCATAAAGTTTCGTTGCCGAGCGCCTGATCAAATTATTACCATGTTGCGGCTCCTGACTACGTCGCAGTTGTCTTAATCACAAAAAGTCCTATGTGAGGGCAATTTTTGTGGCAATTACAACCTTGTCTACATACAACAAGGACGTCGCGGTTTTCAGCTTCAGGCCTTTCGGTTCCTCTTGTATTAGAGCTCGCGTGTCTTAGCGCTGAGTTGACAAGAATGATTATAGACTGACTATGTGTGGCAACTTCTTAATATGTCTTCATATCATTTACATCATGATAATATTAGCTTTTCTTACTTAAAAAGTGACTGACTTAGCTTGTCTTAAATTTTACTGACTGTCTTAAATTTTAGTTAAAGTGTCATTCATTAATCTTATTAATTCGTATACAGACATTTTTCATTCATTCGTATACATATAAATGCGTATACAGAAGGTATCATATAGAAAAGAACGACAAGTTAGTTTTTGACAAGGGCTAGTTTTTATAGGTACTAGCCTAATTACAAAAAGTTGGTCTGTAATATTAGTTGTTATTTTGGTGCTATCATCAACTGTTTTCAAGTTTTTTAGGCCGAATTTCTGTGTTCTAAAGTTTATAAAAATTAAAGCTAATATACCTGAAATACAGAAGTTTGTAAGTTCACCCCTTTTTCATTATAACGCAAAAATGAATTTGTTCTTCTTGATTCTAGTTAAATGACTTAATTTTCAAAGTTTAGTATGGAAAAAAGCGTAGAAAATTTTAAGGTCAACTAATTGTAAAGAATTCGGACGTGCCTTGCGGGTTTTATGCTCTTTTTAGGTGTAATGTAGAAACTTGGTATTCAACAAAGTAATTTAACTTGTAGCCATAAAAACGTGTCTATTTGATAATGAGCCTTCTTTAAATGTAAGAAGTTGGTACCTGTAGAGCGTACTCGTGAATAGTTTCTGAACACCAACTAAATCACATTATAAGTTGATGTCAGAATACGGCAAGAATAGTATTAATATATTCATGACTTACACAAATAGTTGAGTTCCTATGTATAATATATTCTTTAACTGTAAAGTAGTATGAGCATTTGATGATTGCTGCTCCGATGTACGGACAAACCCTTCAGGTTTTTGTTACACCGTGAATATGTTTTAATCTCTTAACTTTGTAAAGAAATGAATAAATAACTTCTCAAATACTTTTTGCGTGGGAAAGACATGCTACGGCACGAATGGGCCGGCTCGACCGGAGTGATACCGCGGCCTCACTGAAACTGGCGTGAAACGGCATTGTGCTGTGTTTCGTTCGGCGAGTGTTTTTACCGGAGGCCCAACTTCCCTTATCCCTTATCCCGTAGGCGACGGTAGTTGCTTTCCATCAGATAACCCGTCTGCTCGCTTGCCCCCTATAATATCATTTAAAAAATACAACAGTATTTCATAAGTTATTTTTAATAGAAAAGAGCCAGAGGGCAAACAATAAAAAGGGTCTTCAGAGAAATTTTACAATGGCCGCCTATTTAAACTAAGATTTGTAAAATAAAGAAAGCGAAGTTGTTAATTGAATAACGAGTATGCCTAATTTGAAATGATTATAATTTTAGAAGTTGTATGCTATATACCTATACGTCCAATACAACTTCAGTCAATACGAATATGCACTCTCTCCGTTCAATGAAATCCAACAGAAAAAATGCATGATTAAGTTTAATCAAATCGAAGTAACGGAATACAATTTCTCGGGCAGGGCACGGGTCATCAGTCAAGCGAAGTATACTCGACTGCAGACAAGGGGATTGTGACCCTCGGTGCAGTAGCGGTTTTAGAGGGGGGCGAGATTGGGCGTCACAATGTTTTCGAAATTAAATATCAAAATTTTTTATTAAAATGGTATTCTGAAATTTATAGAAACTATTAAAATGGTATTCTGAAATTTAAAGAAACTTATAGACGATGTTAAGTAATGCTTCGGCAGCTACAAGTGAGGAGTTTAAATTTTACGTAGTTTAAACTGAAAATTCTTTTGCGAAAAACGTCGGAACTTAAACATTTTTGGTATTTTTTAAAATTCAGAATAACGATTGGAAATGTTTCCAGCTTCAGTCGCGACTTACGGACGCAGCTTACTGCCGCGATCAAGACAACAGTCACGCACGTTTTTGTATGGTCTGTCAGCCGCGTCCGTAAGTCGCGACTGATAGTTAATTTTCAGCTTTACACTTTTAAAATTTAGGGCCTAGTAGCACAACACACAGTATCAGCTTTAGTCGATTCAGTAGTTTTAGTAAAAATTAATTTTGTAATTAAGTTCAATTTCGAATTTTGTTTGATTTTTAAATATTTTTTAATATATATACATATTTCGTACACATACATATTTTTTTCAAAATCGATCATCAAGTGATGTGACTTCTTATTTGTCGATCTCCATAGCGACTACGTAATTTTTTAGTATCGCAAAATATTTCAGCGCCTGAAGCGGTCACTTGCGGAATTAAAATATCGAGTATCGACAAAAACTATTGCTTTAAACTTGTGGTAGAGCTACATGGCGCTGGTAAGGCTAAGGCCGGCACTGGCTCGGTGCGCTTTTACTTTATGAATTTATAGTTCACCACGTTTCGTTTTCCGTCCTCATTTGTCATGCCACTGTCACAATGCGAAGAAGTTTTGAATTTGAATCGGCACCACGGTCAAGAAGCATCTAATACGATTGAAATATAGCGGTCGTTCGCAGTGAATTGAGTGTTAGGAGGGACAATCCACAAAGTACGTCACACAAATTTAAATATTTTTAGATTACTCCTCCTGTCGTGTCAAATTACAAAATATACTACAACTCAAAAATTCAAACCATTACAATTTTTCAATTTTCGAGATTAAATTTATTACAATCATTTGAAATGCAATGTCACAAAGTGTAGTTGTCTGGTCTCACCATTCGATTCGTCGACCTCCTCCTCCATTAGTGACGTGATTTATGCATGATCTCTTATTACTATCTCTTGTCCGCGGCTACACTAGCGTTAAAAAGTATTTTCATATAAACTTTCATCTCCTACTTTATCCTATTTTCGCGAATGTTGATTTTCAGTCCGATTCGTCCAGTGGTATTTATATTATATATCACTATGCCAGTTAGTTAGTCACTTTCGAGTTTCATAATGCTTCAACGACTAAACTGTGTATAAAATTTTTATACCAGTAAAAGTACTAGGAATCAAATATTCACTATAAACTGAAGAGTGATAGCCTAGTTTTCGTTTGTTCATAGAACAAGGTTGCTACGCATTTTTTTTAAAGTTTATTTAGTTCAATGTGTTTTATTGCCCTAAATAAAAGTCTTCACTGATTTCAAGTTTTGAAACAAATTCTTGAAAGTCATTAATAGTAGATTTATATTCGTATACCTAAAAGTATTTTTTTTAAAGGATTGTGAAATATCGCAGAAATTTATTGTTACAAAATATGTTAAGTATTTAGAATTAGATTTTCGCAATGTAATAACATTAATAAGGGTTCAAAGGGATCGTAATAAAAAGCTATTTGTATTGGAACAAAATTACAAAATATATCAGTTAGATAAATGTCTCGGACACAAATGTCCGACGAAAAAAATATATCTGGTTGAACATTTGCTTGTACATTTTCAGAATTATAATGTAAAAGATGTGATGATTATACAACGTTTACTTGATAAAAAACAATATTTTGGAAAAAGTTTGAATACGAGCAATTTTGAATACTTAGGAGCAGTTAAGCCTTTAGACCTGATCATTTTAGAAATGATTTTTACCCCATAGGTTTCGGACTATAAAGTCCGAAACCTATGAGTCCTAGGACTCAACTACTCATTCTTAGGTCGTGTATAAAATTTGAATAATGAAACGCACAAAAAACGCAAAATCACATTTTCTTGATTCTTCCGATATGCCCAAGTGTCATATTCTCCATAAACAAGTGTACTTCATGTAAGAAACAGATTTTTTGAAGTTGGGGCCACGCGTCACCGGTTTACACTAAGACAATTCAGAGCACCTTATTGTGACGAGTTCAGTTTAATTTACAACGCAGTTTTATCGAAAAATCTAAACTTAATTCTAATGTATCCTGTATTCATGACCAAAAACATAACCAAACAGTCTCGGCTAGAGGTAGAGCGTGCCAAAAAAGTTCATAATATGAGATAAACGAAACATACGGACGGACAAACATATATGACAAATCTGTAGGGGTTTTGTTACCTGTCATTTTGGCTAAAAACCCTAAATATGATAATATGATATAAGTAACACAGCAAAATATTCGTCTGTGTATCGGTTTGCAACGACTAGTGCTTTCGAAAGGGGTTTCTGGTAGCAGATCTCAACCGCATGATTGGATTTGGTTTTTGACAGTTCGCTCCCCAGCCCACCGTCCCCTAAGCCGACCAAATGAATCTCGTTAGATATTGTTTTTTTTTTTTAAGATTGAAAAATATTTTTTCCCGAAATTTTGGTGCATTAATAACAGAACCTTGCGAGAACCCTAACATAAGAAATAATTAGAGCCTGTTTCACAGCTCATTGACAATTTTTTAAATAGTTACAATTTCTTTGACAGATTCTCCGTACAATATTTGTCCAAAAATGTTGAGGATAGACAGTCACTTATCTTATCAGTAAGCGGTTAAGCAGGCCCTAAGTATGGCGAAAGCTTCAGTTAGCAAAGCAAATTATTTCTACAATCACATGCTCAGCAGGTCATAAAAAGATGTCTGGTGAGCACGCAAGTCAGCGAGATTCTGGCACATTATTATAACATCGGGTATACCGATGTCATTCCACTGGCAAAGCGAATGTTCCAATTATCATAGCTAATGTGCCGGGAAGATGGGACCGCGTACGAGCCCCGCAAAACATTCCAAGAAGCTCTTTAACATACCCGCATACGAAATTACGACTTAATTCGCATAAATTTAAAGTTTTAAATCGAACGGCAGACGAACTTATTAAAGGATGCTGTTATGAGTTTTCAATTAAATTTTTGTTATTTGATCGTATTTGTAATAAAGTTCTTTATGATCTGTAATCTGCGTTTATAAACTGTGCATTCATTCAGCGCAGAATAAATGCCATCAAAGGATCGTAAATTAAAACAGCAATTGGTTTCGTCATCATAAAATCTGAGGTTTTTTTTATTCAAGGTATATTATGACTCTAATATTAAACCCCTAAGCCCCTAATAAAATACCACCAATACCCCAATTACGGTTAGTATCACAAAAGTCTCAAGGCACTTCGACCCATGTCTAAAGTTAGGACGAGATCTTGCGTCCCATGGACGTAGAAACTCTTTCGAGCTCGCCTTAAGGCATGTAGGGTAGCCATAAATTTCGTAAGCGATAGGACCAGACAGCCTGATTAGGAGCTGGCGTACGCTTCGCCAAATTCTTATCACGAAAACCCACAGAGGCTGCCAGATAAAATCTCATCTTAATATTATGGTTGTGTTATTTCCAAGTGTAAATTTCCAATGTGTAAAGATAAAAATGTCTTAATACTTTTAGGGCCTTTTTCACCGCTTACTGAAATATTTACAAAGTTTTTGCTAGGCTATCCAAAACTATTTTGACAGATTTCCCGTACAACATCTGTCAAATAAAGTTATCAAGAGACTATCTTTAAGCGGTGTAACTTTTTATTGTTAATTATGTAGTAAGTGATGAAACGATTTTTAAAAATGAGAAATATTTACGACTCTACTGGTTAAAGTGGTGGCATAAAATTAAGATAGAAATAAATAAATAAAATAATAACTCGCCTTAGTCCTTTTCCCTGAATGTAATATTTCTAATGAGGTGGCGTGTAATAAAATAATATTGTTAGAAGGTCTCTAAAAACTTACACGACTTTTTATATTACTATACCTTAAAGTAAATAAAGATTGGGCGTTAAAAACTAAGTTTTTACCTGCAGGTTAAGCAGAAGCTTCCATTAAACATGATGACGAGGGTATGTGCCCGGAAGACTCTCCGACGGAAAGCACTAAAATGCTCTACTTTAAGGTCGGCTAGTATGTTGCCTTGAGTACCCACTGAACATTATGATGACTTCAATTTATTTTACGTCTTCGGCCGTAACTGAAGAGACTGAGATAGGATGGTAATCCTCTTCTTCTTCTTTTAGGGTAAGAGCTCCTCCTGTGTATAATTTTTTTGTCGATTTGTGTATTTATATCTACGTCCATAATATCTGTTTAAAACTTTTTACTTTGTCCATAAACAAAACAATCTTTACTCTTTGCTAAAAAAATAAACGAAAAAGAAACAATGCTCAACATACAAATTTTGAATTTTTACTGCCTTTTTAAGGTTAGGGTTCTATATTAAATTAGTATATATAATGACTTGTCATTGTACAGAAGCTCGAAGTTTATTTAGGACAAGTTACATCAGTACCTACAGACATAGTGGGAGTTTTGATAACGCCCTTCCTATTAAGCTGTCATCCACATTCTTCGACCTAATGCAAATAATTTGTATTAGGTCTACGACCTAATGTAAAAAAGTGTTATTTATCATTGTCATGTTTAAACAAGTGATATAGTAGAAACACATGTATAAATAAACTTTGATTGGGTATTGCCAAAATTTGCAAAAAGTGTCGTGAATTTCTTATTACCAAATTAACATAACCGCATTTCATCTAAACTACATCTACTCAATTTTTCTAAATCGATATCCCTGTTCCTCAACCCCATTGAATCGTCCGGGAACCGTACATTTTTCTGCGATAATTAAATTATACCATAGAAAAAATCGATTTCGCGTTTAGGGCATGGAGAGGTAACTTAAAACATAATAATAATAATAAAGTCTTTCCATAGTCCTGGTTACCCAGGCCACTAGCACCCCACCTACCAACCTGCTATGAATGAGCAGTCCAGCAAGGACCACTGCTCAATCCATATTAGGTTCAATGACTTCATTCAAATAATAATTTTTGAGCTGTCGTTTAAATATATTTAGATTTTATGATCGTCTTAGTCTATTAGGTAAAGCGTTCCATAATTTTTACTGCGCAGGCCGAAAAAGAGTTACCAAAAAACTTTGTTTTCTGAATAGGAACGTTTAATTTGAAAGCAAGGCGGGCGTCACT
>JAOTAV010000012.1:1704269-1757472 GCA_026546445.1 Cyclargus thomasi
CTTTTTGTTCCGTCGGCGGGATTCGAACCCGCGACCTCCGGCGTGAGCTACCAAAGCTCAACCACTGCGCCATAGAGGTCGTCAATCCTTTTTTTCCAATTAAGTCGCCAAATGCTAGTATAGCTGAATCATAGTAAAGCTAGGTTATATTTGCTAATCAACAATATTCGAACCAACTTTAAAATTTGAAGCACCGGTGCGTATTTTTTATAGTGGTAGCAAGTAAGCATCCGGACCACCTGGTTTTAAGTGGATAGATGTTATAAAGCTTTACAAGTGGGTAAAAGTCTTTGCAAGACCGCCTGTCCTACTTCAGAAACATTTTTGGCAACAAACTTAGATATGTTTTTGTTCTTTTACTTTGAAATCTTTGAATACACCGACATAAACATATCTTTGGCAAGGTATTCGTGAATTATTTAACTGGTTTATTATTAATATACTGGTTTATTTCAACACTTTTTTATTGTACTTTTCGGTAGTATAGAACTTCTTTGATTGTACAATCAGAGAAGTTGAAACAGATCGTAGACTTAAGTGATTTCGTCGGGTTATGTCAAACTCAGCCGACAGATCACGAATTATATGGAATTGAGATATTCCCACCAAATGTCGTAGGTCGACTGGCTCTCTTTCAATTTCCTCCAATACACCATATAATATACAATGGATACAATATACAATGGATATAACAGACAATATACCATGGATATGCCATGGATATAATATGCCATGGAAGTCAAGGAAAGATTTTTATTAGGACTTAGGAGGGAGATGATGATATGAGTATGTTTACCCAGCGATTGATCAAGTACCTGACCACCGTAGATTGGTCATCAACTTCATCTTTTTTCAATTTACTAGATCAAATGTACATGGGAAGACACAATTCTAGTGCCCTTTTATACTCGTACCCTACGCTGTAGGTTAATGAGCTAATAGAGTTACCAGGACATTAAGTATGTATTAGTATGTTTGTGAAACGGATAGATCGATATAGTTGAAATTATATTTACATATTTTCGATTTTGCTGTTTGTTTTTTATCTGTTGGTTGCAAAATTATGTTTTCCGAATCATGCAGTTTTAAGAATATTACATTTTTATACCATGCTGTTTTTAATTGGAGACATAAGTGGAAGAAGCGAACAACTAACATTTTACAACCTTCGAGTAAATACTCATTTTTTCCCTATAAAATTTTGATAAATTTTGTATTTTAGTGATTTCATTATCTATCTTGTTTATCTAGCTATACATCAAAATCACATTATTTTAATTTCAAATCCGTTTTTCCGGTCCTTAAGCATCCATTTGCGCAAAAATCCGGCAGTTTTTTAATGTTAGTTACCCGCTTCTTCCACTTATGTCCTCAATTCCATGCTATAATTGAGCTTCAGGTCGTAGAGATAAGTCATTTTGCACCTGCATCGATGCTGCATTGCGCTGGCCGAGCTAAGCATCTATTGAACGAGAAATCGGACGCTCTAATGCCAAGTAACGTAAATAAAATCATAAATTTCTATTTCGACTTCCAGCATTTTAATATATTTGAATGATCAGCGGAAAGAATTTTTGAAAACTCCCCTCACTATAGGCTTCAAAACATGTAACTTAGGCTATGAATCAACTAATATAGGATTTAAGTAAAGTTGTTGTTAAAATATAAGATTTAGGTAGTTTGCGGACTATCCATAATATTATATTATAACCAACAAAATCACTATCAAGAACAGAAACCACGGTATATAATAACGTATAATATAATAATATTAAGAAACGGATGGACTGATATCGACGACAAACAAAGGATATGGACGAAAAAACCATAGACGTTTTTTTATTAACAACAAAAATATTATCCTATAATATTATGACTATCGTATTCACATAATCCGATCAAAACAATAATAACTGGCTCGGGATCAATTTCCTCCAAGTCACTTTTTCGCCACTAACTCAAAGGCCGTTTTCCCACCGCAATTATTTCGGACCGATAAATGATACCACTGTCTGGCAAATTTACGTTTCGTTTTGCTCTACGCCACTACAGAGCAGCGACGACGTTAGAGAAATGTCTCTAGAAAATGAAACCTATAGCCTTGATCATGGGGTGTTATTCTATAAGTCCAAAGTAATCTCGTCGACGACGCCGGCGTGCTGAGGTTAAACGGCCTAAAAATGTTAAAAGTCTGAATAGATTCAACTTAATTTAAATCAAACATTTTGTGTACGTTACCGGCAATGTGCATAAAGCAAGCATTCTATACAATGCCTACGCAATGTATAGAACGCCGGTTGCATTCAGGCATTGTATGAAATATTATAAATATCATTATTCATTACATACTTTGCCTAGGTAATCGACTACAGAGTGCCTAGGCATTGTTTAGAATACCTCATTATACACATATAACACTATATTATACACATTGCCGGTAACATATATACTCCTGGTCTTAGTTGTAGATCGGTGTCTAAAATTGAATCTATACAGCGTGTTCCTAATATCTTAACGATCGCATCGCTTTAATCGAGTTTATACAAGGAGAAGCTATGAGCTAGTAAGTAGCGCTTCTAGAGCCAATATCACTAACGCCTATTAATGTTGCGTGAATTTTAGTCGCGTATCAAAATTACCTTCCTTGTCATTTATTTATTTAGGTATTGTGACAGAAATTAGAGTTGACACACATTAATCTTAAGCCTAGTACAATAATAACAATTTCACACCAATATCTAATTACTACACACAACATTTATATGCATTAAAAAAAAAATCATTACAATAATAATTAACAGTGTTACTTTCTTAATAATAGTTATAATTTACTATTAATCACTGTCATCACTATTAACAATAAAAGCGTAAACTAGAATCAACTTTAGTAACTGTACAATTTAGCGAAATTATCACAACTTTGAAATCATTATGAAAAATGAGAATTTACTGTTCGATTTTTTTCACTTTTTTTTCATTTGTAAACTACTTTAAATAATCTATTATGACAATACTGCTTAATGATCATGAATTGAACGATGTGATTAGAGTTGGTGCCACGAATTTTCTCTGTAGAGAATTTTGAGCGTCCGTAACCTACTTAAACCTTAGGTAAGACCTTTGATTCGCACTCGAGAGGGTGCAGGTTCGAACCCCGGTGGAGGCGTGTACTAACGGGACATTTACCGATCTCAAGTACATAATATGGATGTTCACTGCCGTGGAAGAGCCATGCTTCGGCGGCCTCACGCCATCATGGTACTTTTCGTTCGATGAGTGAGTTTTCCGGTGGCCCAACTTCCCTAATCCCCCCGATCTCTATTCCCACAGCTTATTCCCTCATAAAGGCCGGCAATGCACTTGTGACTCTTTGGATGTTACGAGTCTTCATAGGCGATGGCAGTTGCTTTTCATCAGGTAACACGTTTGCTCGCTTGCCCCCGAAATATAAAAAAAAATCGTAGCAACCGAGGTGACCGCTCCTGCTCTGTAAAAGAGCGGGAACGGTGCAGAAATAGGTGGACACAAGACAGATGTCTCGTCCTTCTCTAGAATCTGCAAGGCACCGCAGCGTAATTTAGTATCAAAGAGGAAGAAACTAGCGGCAAAAAATATGTTTGTTGTATGAGAATCCTCTTAAACAATTTATTCGTTTTGTTTTGAGTATTTTTTGTAAGGCATTGGTACTTGTATAACTGTATACAGCTTGTCGAAAATGATTTTACTACAACCAGTCAGGACCTTTAGCTGGTATATCAATCCGAAAACTCAATTTTGATTTCATTTTCCAATTCCTTGTTCACGAAATCGCGTGACATTAAAAATACTTGTCGTATTTCACTTCAGAATAAAATGTAAATAGACCGCCAGTATGCAGACTCCCCTATATTATAGCATCATTAGGGGAGTGCTACCCATAAACCACAGTAATGGGTTTTATCTGGGACTATAAAATTTATTTTCACTTCTACTAGTATATAACGTAACGCACTTTTAATGTAATCAACATTAGAAGCGCATAACGAGCATTGGAAAATTAGTCGAAAAAACTTGCTTGGCTAATAAGAGACACAAACTTTGAATTTATTTTTAAATTAGCAGATCTGACTGACGTTTTCCTGCCGGTCTTGATTTGTAAATATAAGGCATTCTAAAATATCCTAGAATAATTTAAAAAAAGTTTCCAAATCCGTCCAGTCGTTTAGGATCATCTCAGTAATAAATACACGAACACAATAATTATATATTGGTAATATTAACACCTGAAGATATTACTTGCCGGAGACTGGAGACACTGCATTTCCCTAAAGATTGCATTTCCAATTTTCATGCTCCAGGTTGTAGAAAAGTAAAAAAGCTCGGAGCTGAAAGAAAATTACCAACGTATTTGACATAAAACTCTTCTTACTCCTTTTTCTTTCTCCCGCTCTTTTGATTGGTTAGCGGATATACGCGACGAATATTTAAAAGTAGAATGGTTAATGGCCCCTTTTCCACATCGGCGAATGCAAAAGATGACAGGCGTGCCGATCGTATAGAGGGCATACTCGCCTCTGTCCGTCGATATATGTCTCTATTCACCTTTCATTGACGAGATGACATTGTATGTACGAACGATTTTTTGGACGCTTGCACGATAATCGTTCTAAATAACGAACAACAAAGATCGGTGATTATGTAGAGCCCGCATCATTTTTTTATGATATTTAGGGGGCAAGCGAGCAAGGGTTACCTGATGGAAAGCAACTGCCGTCGCCCGTAGACACGCGTAACATTCGAAGAGTCACAAATGTTTGCCAGCCCTAATGAGGGAATAGAGAATGAGAATAGGGGGATTAGGGAAATTTGGCAACCAGTAAACTCACTCACCGAACGAAAGACAGCACAATGCCGTCTCACGCAAGTTTTCCGTGAGGCCGTGGTATCACTCCGATCGAGCCGGCCCATTCGTGCCGAAGCATGGCTCTCCCTCGGCATGTTCATTTAACGCGTTACAAGGTACCGATTTTTATCACCACAATACCAATGATAGCAATAAAAGTTAAACCCTTAATACATTACGCGTAATAGGTATCCGGGATATGCCAACATACCCTAAAACATGTGGTTATCGCAGCAAATCCCTCTGCATCTCTCTTCCACCCGTGTACAATCACAAAATATTAGATCGTCTGATCTGTTGCCTAATACAGAAAAGATCTTATTGCGTACTGTCCCTTTGGTGCCGTAACGAGGATTGTCGTGAAATAAATCTTCTCTCCCCTTCTCAGCAGCCTTCGGGAAAAAGTCTTTACGTTTTTTCATTGGAACCTTTATGAAACAGCTTGATTACACTTCATATTATCGCTTTTGTTTATGTCACTCGGAAACCACCCCTCATCAAGGGAAAATGATCAAAACAAACGTTTCGTTGGGGATTTAATTTGGAATCAAAGTAACCAAGTACATAAAGAGTAATTTACGTTAAGAATTTGGGAAATATTATTTATGTTACAATAAAAAAAAAATCATCAAAAACTCGCCGAATTCTTGAGATGCAGCATTGAGACAGACAAATGGACAGAAAATCTTGTCTATCTTTCCAATAGATTCCATTTTTTCCCTTTGGGTAATTCTTATGGACCGACGGACGAACCCTAAACATTCATAATAATTTTTGAAAACGATTTTCCAATATTTAAAAAACAGACATATACCTATACGGTCGAATTGGAAAACCACCTTTTTGGATGTCGGTTATTGAATAGTCTACTACTAAGTTTATGAGTGTGTATACGAGTATTCGTTACTTCTTCACGTTTAAGCGGCTGGACTGATTTTGATAAAATTTGGCATTGATCTAACTGATATATTGGATTAACACATAGGCTACGCGAGGTACGGCTTTTTTACCAGCAAATGGCAGTAATCGATCGAATTTGGACAGCATTAGTACGCATTTTTAAATAAATATTTATATGATTTATATGATGAAAAAAATATGAAATAGCTATGAGAATATTGCTAAGTTGCTGGCTAGCGCCAGATATTATAATACGCGAATAGAATAGTAAAGACAAACATTACAGTGGTCTAAATACTGAGCCAATTTTGAGGTTGCTTGAGGGTAGGAGGCAAAATGTTTTTATCTATACTAATGATATAAAGCTGAAGAGCTTTTTAGTTTTGAAATTGAAATCGAAAAATTATTTTTGTCTGGTTAGTCTAAATCGAGGAAGGCTATAGACTAACATAACGCTACGATGAATAGGAGCCGAGCATTAATCAAAAAATAAAAACGGGATAATTTACAAAGTTATAATTTACTTACAGCTAGTAAAATAAATCGTTTCTTCGATAACATTTCTATCGGTTACACACTACCTTAACTTCAGTTCTGAAAACCATATTATTTGCAGCGACGCTTCCCATCAGGGGGGATACTGCTCGTTTGTCCCCAATACAGAAGGGACGTGAAATCGTCCAGCCACGGAACGTCGTGATGTAAAAAAAACATTTATCATTTCCAATTTTCCGCCCGCAGCCTCCGGGCGCGCCCTTATATTTTGGAGTTATTAAGTATAGTTTATTGGTTTTATTACCATTCGGGTATAAAATATTAGTTCTTTTATTGCGGTGGAACCTTTTCCAGTCTGATGGGCTTGGAATTGGCGAGGCTTCGATACTCATATTATTTATTTGAGCTTTTAAATCAAGAGTTTAAGAGTTTATAATGCGTGTTAAACAGGCTTCACATAATCCGCACTTATATATTTAAATATATAAGTACGGATATAAAAAAAATAAAAATATTAAAAAATATTTGTCGCACTAACTGAGAAAGCGAAAGTAATATTATATCCCGTTAGATAATAATACGATAATAATAAAATCTAGCTATAATAAATATATAATATGGACTATGGACGCTTCATACCACGTCAGTCTGGCACAGTGGTAAGTACCTGAAGGACTTGTGTTACAGGTACCAGACAACGGAAATATATTTAATAATTTTATATTATACACATATTTAATTCAAGACCCAGGAACAATGAAACTTTTTTGCTCCATCGGCGGGATTCAAACCCGCGACCCCCGGCTTAAGCTACCAACGCGCTTACCAACTGAGCCACAGTGGTCGTCAAATATATTGCATCTTTTCAATTGTGTTGTTCTTCTATGGATTATTATTGTGATCCAATAACTGATCAACACAAAATTACATTCAAAATGACTCAGTCATATAGCTTAAACATTAACATGATCATTAAAACTCATTGTCTATTCAATGGAAATTAATGATTATTCCAAAACATACATTCAAAGAACAAAAATACTCCTACCATTCGTTACGGCGTCTACACAATAAATCTAACTTCTTTTTGCTGTCCGAAACGCAAATTTAGCATACATTATTCTTTCTAGGGGTGGTACGGTAAAACAACTACCAAGTTTGTACCTAATTGTAAAATAAATGCTTAACACGTAACCTCCATTAGGGCGGGCGCACACTTTCGACCCACCGCAATTTGGGTACTTGACACATTTATCACAATTAAATAGTTGTATGTTTTAAAAGCATTAACTGAAATATGACCTTTGTATCGTTTAAATTAATGCATTGTTCGTCGATGGCTGAGTTATTTTGCCTTTGTAAATTGTATTTTTTTTATGAAGGCAACTGCCGTCGCCCCTGGACACTCGTAACATCCAAGGAGTCGCAAGTGCGTTGCCGGCCTTTATAAGGGAATAGGGATAGAAGGGGGCTAGGGAAGTTAAGCTACCGGCAAACTCACTCACTGCACAATGCCGTTTCACGCCAGTTTTCTGTGAGAATGTGGTATCACTCCGGTCGAGCCGACCCATTCGCGCCGAAGCATATTCCAGTATTTTATAGTATTTTGTGTGTCATGTGTGTCTGTTGATATTAACTTGGGAGGGAATTTCATAAAAAAATTTGACATTATATGTGCTTAGTACTCATTTAGGCAAAATGAGTATAGCTTTACATAACATTCTAACTTAACTGTTACTTAACATTAAATCACTTTTTAAGAATTTTACTAATTGTGTTTTGCTCATGTAGAAATGTATGATAATTTTTTTTTATATTAATAATTAACCCAAAAAAACAATTTGCATGACCAAAAAAATAGAGGAAAAACTTCTATGGCATCAAGGCTATCTGATACAAAACTTAAATCAAAATTTTCAATACACTTGGTATTGAAAAATAAAACTTAATGAGTAAAATCTCACGATCGTTCAAAAGTTAAAATCGCTGTCTCGTAGCGACAGGAGCGGAATCGCATTTTCCGTCCATGACCAAAAGTATAAAATGTGCAGTCGCCTTAACTCCTCCAGCATCGAATTAAGGCATGATACAAAACGTATCAATCGAACGATACAATTATTAACGCGTTTCAGTGAAACCGGACAGGCACTGACGGCGATGAGCGCAAATGACTTTATTATAATCAACTTGTTGCGAGCTGAACTGAAATTCACTAATAAAATGAATTCCCTCCTCATTTGATGCATAAAGCCGGCGAATAATTGAAATTTATTTACAGATACGATGCCGAAATATAATTTATTCCTCTTTCCTGGGGTCCGTACATACAGACAATCGATATAAAGCGTGTTGAAATGTAGCACGGTCTTACTTTTTAATATACGTTTTTCGCATAAGGTTTCCGAGTGCGGAAAACGAAGTCGGAAATCCTATATGGAAAACGTACGTTTTTACCTTATTATACATAGTAAATAATGGCCAAGTGCAAGTTTTTCTCGCGTACGGAAGATTCCGTACCATATTAGAGCAAAAATTATGTGAAAGTCGATCTTAATAAGGAACATGCATCTATCGCTATTGACAAACGATAAAGTTCAATCAGTTTTTTTATGAATATTGAAAACAACAAAGTTTTAAGCCTTTAAAGCAGTTAAAAAGAGAGATCCCATATTGATTGTGACGTCAAAGTCTATAGAATCTACATAAAAAGTTCATACTAAATTAAATTAAATCGCTAATATCTTACTTATTTCTCGAAAGAATTCAGAAATTTTTGTCATTGTCACGTCACAACAGTGAACGTTTCAAGTGCCTACCTATTGCAATTATTGACATCGATCAAAAAATGGCAAAAACCACTTTTGTTTTCAGCATTTATTGTTATAGCGGCAACAGAAATATATAATTTGTGAAAATATCAAGTCTCTATTTATTACTGTTCTTGAGATACAGCCTGGAGACAGACATACAAACAGACGGACAGACAGACAGATACTGAAGTTTTAGTAATAAAGTCTCGTTTATACTCTTTGGGTACGGAACTCTAAAACAATACGTTCCAAGAATATTATATTTAATATAAAAAAAGAAATAGTATTATTTTACGTGATTTTTTAATTCCATACGAACAAAGCCACGGGTATAATCTAGTCTGGAGTTAGTAATAAAGACTGCAGTTTTTGGCTCAAAAGCCTTACTTTCTTAAGCATCAAGAAATAAGTCCAATTCACACCATGACTTAAATATTTAAAGTGGAATCAATGAGCAAGATAGCATCACCTTTCCGTGCCTATTTATTTTATCACGAGTACAATTAAGTAACTGTCTATCAAGTGTCTAGAGATAAGGGCTGCTCTACATTACAGACAGACGGACAGCAAGTAATGCGAATATAGCGATGTAACAATAATATTTTAGTGTAGTTCTAGACATGTTTATAATTTATCTAGCTGTTTCCTGCGACTCCGTCCACGTGGTAACTTTTGTCTTGAAATTTTTTTCTGTTTTTTTTTTGTTACAACCGCGGAGCCCGAGACCTTTCCAGCGAACGCGAAATCCTGGAAATCTATTCCAGCCCTCTGGAGTTATATCGTCAGGAAGGAAAACCCGACTTATATTCATATAATAGATTCTCATATAATATAGAAGTAGAACATAACATTCAATTAGATAAACTTTTTTAAGTTAGGTAATTATGTTATGAAAAATGATGATAATAAAAATTAATATTATAATATACCATATAATTATTTAATACTCAATTATTTATTTAATAAACCCAAATTAAGTACAGATTATATAGGAACATTCGTGCGAAAAAAATCCTCACAGTATTAATAATTATTTTTAACAAAAAATTAAAAACCGATTTCCAAAGAAGAAACATTAGTATGAAATAATATTAGTTCCTCAATATGACTTTTTCAGAATTTGGCTAAACCTCAACTATTTCTAGACACAATCTTTATCATTTTGAAATCGGTGCCAGTCCCAAAGATTTTTTCAGAAATTCTGAAAAAGCCCTATTTAGGAACTAATATTATTTCATACTTTTCAGGTTAAAGAAGTTTTTTTTTAGTTGTTAAAAATAATAATAATTACTGTGAGGAATTTTCCCGCGCGAATATTTCTTTATAATTTATTACTATTTTTTACCACCAGTGCTGATGCTATTTTTAACACGTTTTTATTAGCTCGGCCTGTGTGTATGTACGTATGTAATGGAATCTTTAGAAAAAAGCGTAGGGTGCATTTTACTGTAGTTCATAACTATCCTCTCGTAGGTTACCAATGGTACAGTTACCAATGATAATTGTAGTATTTAAAAATATTAAGCACTCCACGCTTTTTACCCTGAATTGAATCATTGTGTTAATAACTTAAATTTTATTATAATTTTATTGAGGTGATTCATTATGATTGATTGTTTCATCTGCAACTATAGTTACATTAAACTCTTTGCTATCAAAAATTATTTTCTAGTTTTTAGTTCAATTTGCAATAAAAGCGTGTTTTTTTAAACTATAATTATTATATTATTTAATGTGTTATAGAATTATCGTCAGAAGTGCCGACAGTTCCTAGTATGAATCGTGATACTTTTCGTCAATGGGATGAAATTAAAAAGCATAAATGTTATATTTAATTGTTTATTTGTCGTTTGTTTCAATGCAAGTTATTAAGTCTCATAACAAAAGTTTAAAAGTAGTATGTATAAATAGTCTTATACTAGATACTGTAATATTCGCGGAATAGGCATAAAACTTGGTTACAAAGTAGGCGTAATTTGAACGTATACAAGTTAAATAGAATAATATGAAATATTATCGCAAGGGTATACGAAGCTATACTGGGTATGGTCCAAATTATCTTCACGAAGGTTAAAGAGATTACAACCCTACAAAAAATGATAACACAGTAAAAACATGAACACCTGATAATTTGGACCAGCCTTATATTATTTAGTATAAAAATATCAATTTATTTTCACAAATAAACAGAGGAAACCATGAAATTATATAGCCAATAAACACACTATTTCATTTTGTACCCCTTTCCATCAGAGCGGCTGGTTTATAATCTAGGATTAGCTAAGAACATTTGTGCACGATGTTAAATGAACTACTATTATTGTACATTTTGAAATAAACAGTAATATGATTTTTATTTTACAATAAATTATTTAACAGCTACAAACTCTTCAGCTAATCCGTATTGAATCCTCACGAAAAGAAGTAAAGACGGAGATCTGTGAAGCAAAAAGTGACACAGTTTTACACTACGCACCACTTAAAAAACATCGAAATTTGCAAGACGTACTTTTGGAGTTTACTAAATTATTGGTACATGCTCGTAGAATTCGTATTTAATGATATTAATTAAATAGATAACTATTGTAAACTTCTTTTTCAAATATATATCATAGTATTTTATTATTGTTTATTCGAAATACAAATTACGATGGATATCTGGAGTGTATTGCCATTTGACGGCTTTTGTTTCTGATGCACAGAACTCCGTTAGTACTTTTTCGGTCTGAGATTGAATCTATTCTGTTCTAAGCTGTATCTAGATAATTTGATTACTTTTATATTTATGCTATAACAATGTTTTAGTAAAAATTACAGTATTTATACTATTCCAAAGTAATATTCTATATTGCTCATTTTTGTACAAAGTTTTCATGTTTGGTGTTATTCAGAAAATATATTTATAATCACTACCGTTACATTGCGTAGTATTAAATTTATTATACTTTTCATATGTATTTATATTTTATTGACAAATGAAACAAATCAACACAACGGCTTACTTCATAAAGCTAACAATATCAATAACAACTTAAAATTTAACCTTTTTATAGATACAATTATAAAATTATATTGATAAATATAACACTAAATAAGTTAAGTACAAAATCAAGTAGAGCCTAATATCGAATACGAAATATATTTACAAGACTATGTACAATTCTATCACATATTACAATCTTATATGTCACTATATACATTATTGCAAAGTTTGGAGCGTTTCGTCGATTCAATAATGTCCTTCACTGTCGACGAAATTTAAACATTGTTTCTTCACACATAAAGTTCAGAATGGAAAACTTTCGTTAAACGTACACTATGTGTGGTTTCTCTGGGGTCCTGTGATGAGGTATTGTTTCGTAAGCGAACTGTTGATAAATATGTTCCTCACTATCCTCCTGGTAATAGGGATTCTTATCGACGCTATGCCAAGATGGGTTTAACGAGTGGAAGGTGTTAGTAACGGACGAACCTATCATCAAGTACCTGTCTACGTCTCTTTTGTTCTCCTGTTCCCTGCGTGAGGTGTAACCTAATCCATTCCCTAATTTAGACACGTCTCCATTAAGCATGACACTAGTCATTACTTGTTTCGACTTATCACCTTTGCATTTTTTCAAAGGCCCTAAGAAGTACAACACACCACCGACTACACTTATAACGATACTCACAGTTAGCACCACGACAGCTACCACTACCCATCCACTAGAACAACCGAATTCCGACTCAGGAATTTGTACAAACAACACACCGTTTAAATTGGCGGGCGCCACGCATTTTACAATTTCATAATCGATTTTGATTACAGTGCTGGAATTGTCTAACTTCCTAGCACTCACTTCGCAATCTCTACCCAGCTTCCACAACCACAGCAGCGAGCAATTGCAAACAAAAGGGTTTCCAGAAATCTCGAGTTCTTGAAGAGTATCGATCGGAAAATGTGCCGCCTCTAAAGTTTCTAAGGCATTGTTCTTCATATATATATGAGTCAACTTTGGATTTCCATGAAACAATCTCGGCGGTACTTCCCTAATCTTGACGTTCTCGTTCATCCATATCTTTTGTAAATTAATATTATCGACGAACGCCCTAGAATCTATCTTATCTAGCTCGTAAAGCCTACTTATATGCAAATGTTTCAAATGAAAAAGACTTTGGAAAGATAGGGACGAAATGTTTTGAAAGAAATTTCCGCTGAGATATAAATGGGACAAGTTTGACAATTTGGAAAGAGCCGAGGTAGGTATGGAAGTCAAATTGTTATCACTAAAATCTAAATGTCTCAGGGATGGCAAATTATAAACACCCAAATGATTAATGGTGTCTATCAAGTTGTTGTTCATATCCAAATGTTTCAACTCTCGTAAATGAGGTATTCCGTGTTTCTCTATCTTTTGCACTAAATTATCTGATAAATCTAAATACTCTAAATGAACGAGATACATAATATTGGCAGTGGGAATATCTAAAATTGAATTATTTTTAAGTGAGAGCACTTTAAGAGACGAAAGTGGTTCAAAGGTACCCGAATCGAAACTTACTAATTTATTATTAGATAAATCCAGCCTTTCTAGTACAGTTAGATCTTTGAAAGTATGCATATTGATGTCTATAATTTGATTGTTGGACAGATCTAGATCGATGAGTCTGGTTAGGCCTACGAAGGTATCTTTGTCTAGTTTTTTCAGAGCGTTGTGACTGATATTTAAAGTCGTCATCTCCATGTTATTTTCAAAATTTTTACTACCTAGATCTTGGACTCTGTTGTAAGAGATGTCTAGGATTGTTAGTTGGGTGTAAAATGTAAAGGCGTATAGAAGATTGTCGATGGCATTGTGCGTTAGGTTTATGTGCGTCGCTTCTGGGTTTAGTTGGATCGGCACGATTTCTAGACCGGCATTGGCACAAGTCGCCGCTCTCATGGCGTCGTCGCACACGCATCTCGGAGGGCATAGTGTCCGCGCTGAGGCGCTCCATGTCCACGCCAGAACTACCACCAACCACCTCCACTTTGCTACGCCGCGTGAGCCCATAACATCTCATGTATACCACACCAAAGATCTGTAAAGAAAGATAAACAATTGTTAGAATACGACTAGATTTTTCAGATATAAATTTGAACACGTTTATAGATGAATATGATTTATGTAACTATTTTAGCAAACGTTTTTCCTTTATAAAATTTTCATAACTTTTAAATGTTCGCAACATTTCAATTCGAATTACAATTTGTAATTAATGTTTGATCTTTTAAATATTCAGAGACTTTGTAGCCTCACGACCTTTCACAGTAGGAATTCATGCCGTATTCAAAATTATATCACCCACGCATAAACTGGAACCACCTAGACTCAGTTTCCTTATTTACGTTTTACGGTTCTCAATTTGCAAGACGAATGTACCTCGTAAACGGGAACTAGCAAACCCGTTCTGCTAATCCTCTGACGCCCAGCGATTCCTTTACAATACCTCCAAAATGCTCGAATGTTTAACAAAGGAGCTTCTGGTACTTTAAATTAAATGTTCGGCTTTACGATTCGACGGAATGTATAATGAATAGCGCCGTAACATCTGTTAACGAAGGCGAACGATCTCAAAAGTTTTCACGCGCAGGAATAACTAATTGCGAAGGTTGGAATTCAATTTATAGCTAGTGCGCCTTGCGGGAGATCACGCCGTGCCAAAGTATTAATAATGCAAAACAGTGTCACAAAGTTTTTGATTCCGAAAGCAAACGCAATTAGCAAGCTCTTAATGGTTAGCGGGTCATAACCATAATTTTCTGTTGTGAATTAAATGTATCTTATAATCGTAAATATTAAAGGAGTTTCTAGTTTCTTGTATATATTTAAAATTTACAACAAATATCACACCCGAAAATGAATCTAATCAACATTATTTAAACAGTCCCAGAATTCAATTAACATTCCCATTACTCCGATCTGCCACGCTTTTGTTAAAGGAAATAGATTATGTTAATGCATTTTTGATGAATTAAGTCAGGATTAAGCCTCGGTGATGTAATATCACCCCATAGAAATAGATTAGCGCCTGAATTACAGAAACCATACGTTTGCGCGCATTCGATACACCGAAGATTCCCGTAAAGTTCGGATTAGCTTCGACATTCAAAATACATCCCTTATCATATACGTGACAGTATTAGGATTCTAAATAAAACGTGAGCTATAAAAAGCTTAGTAGAATATAAAACGAAACTTATATTTACATAAAAACCGCCTCCCAAATATATTTGTAATTCTGATTCTGGTTCGTGCCTCTTTAATGCAGGATAGCACCACGTTTAAGGAGCTACACTTTAATAACACCTCGGGCTTCTATATTAGGCGTTTATTCCAAGGTGGTCGTGGTTGTGCGGCTGCGATAAAAGAAACTAAAACGACGTTACGGCCTTCATTTCCGAGTCTACACTGCTCCGACCGGCACTCTTTGTCCTTTAATTTCCTGCCTGTTAGAACGCGCCCCATCGCAAAATTCGCTTTCGTAAGCTTCGTTAACTTGTATCGAGCTTTGTGCTTAGCGATTGAACTTTTCCATTAGAGTTTCTATTGATTGCTACCGCTAAATTCCACGAAAAAAATTATCTTCAAACAATCGCAAAGTAAAAATGGTTTCACTTATCTTTTCGTAAGCCAATTTGGAGAAACTTTGCTCTCTTTCTTACTTCAAACGCCTCTCTTAAGAGCATAAATGTTTTCTTATTGGAAAGTTAAAATAATATTTAAGAATTTAAACGGAGAGTTTTTCATAAGTCTAATGGATCCTTTGTTACAAAATATTACAAAAGATCTTCGTTTTTCTATAAACTTTAATATCTACTGATAACACTAGCTCTTCTTACATTATGGAACATGTATATAAACAGCTCTAAAATTAGTTAAAATGAACAAAGTAACAAAACGGATGATTTGAAAACAACGAAGGCGACATTAATTCATTTATTTAATAAACAAATGGCGTCCCGATAGGCGAGCGCGATATCAAAGATCCTATTAATAACGGTGAACGACGATGGCCCATTTAAATTACCGGCAAAACTATCCACTCAGCCCCGATTAGTTGTGGGCGGAGCGATCGCAGCCGTAACTGAAGTTATCACGGTGTTAATACAGCTCGAGACAGAGGCGGCTACAGGGGGAGCCGAACAATAAAACCAGTGTAAAACTCGGCTAACCATTCCTCTCCCCGAGACGATCCCTTCATTTTTATGACTTTCTTAAGACGTGCTATTTCCGGCGTGCTGTTTCAACCGAACGATTTTAATTTAAAAACTTTTTGCTATCTGAATATTTATATTTTTTGATCTTTCTAATTATCTTTTCTAATTAAGACATAAAAAATACTGATGCATGAATATTAATGCAATTTCCTTTGTAATTAGATTTTTTTTTCCGTTTCAAGCGAAGACTTTCATAATTTATGAAATAACACTGAACTCATATCATGAAACTGTAATCATATTATAATTAAGCAAAATTAAGTAACTCTCTTTTATAAAAAAGCAAAAACATATTCAATGACTTTAATAGCAAATCAAATCGGACTTAATTGATATTAAATAACGTATCATTATTTTCAATTATCACTGTTCATTTTGTTATCCCCTGACATAATACCAGTGTAACCAATAACAAAAGTAATAACGATTAATGAAGATAACGTGTCCACACCTTATTCCGTGGCCAACAAATTTTAATATTAGGGTAGCACCTGCCAATAGTTACCCCTCGTATATTGATTTTGTAATCAAAGCCAGATTAGACAGCTATACCGCTTTCTCCATGTCGTGCAGTGAGATTTATTAAATTATTATATATAGGTATGAACATAATTAATATCTTTTACACTTAATCCTATTTTATGTCAAATAATAATTATTTTCTATGTTAAGCGTTTTATTCTTCTTGATATTACCTTTTTTAAAAGCAAATAATGACCGTTGGTACAAGTATATTTCCACAAACATTACTTCTTTTATTATTTCGAGCAGCGATCAAAGGTAAAACTATTCAAAGTTATAACGATCCATTAAGCTTTCATAAACTTGTAGAAGTTACGGTCCAGTCGGTGCGGCTTCAATTTTCAAACACGTGGATAGTAATTTCCTTGTAGATTATGATCCGCAGAAATTTGCTTACCAAAAACGCTTTAAATTAGAAGGACTATATATTTATGCGAGGAGTCGTGCTACTCCTAATATGTTATTAATGCGTGCCCTTATCCTCTCGCGCCTACAGAAGGGATGAAAAAGGCTTTACCCGAACAAAACGTCAACACAATCTCATTTTCCTTTCAACCGGCCCCAGCGAGTCTTAGTGGATCAGCTTTCTAAAGACGCCTTTATAAACGAAATAATGAGAAGTGCTAAGGCGGTATTCAGGCGTGGGCTAACAAGAGGCGTCGATGAATCGTCCATAAAGCGAGCACAAAACTTACCACTCGGGGAAGTAATAGCTGCACTGATGCGCCGAACCAGCGCTAGCGCCCGGCCGCACGTACACGCTAAAGGGCTTTTAGCGAACACGAACTTGCTTTCGCTTTGACTTTCATCGCTTGGATTACGCTGGCTCGCCTCGATTGGACGAGGATTACGGATGAATAGTCAATGAACGAATTTGGGCCAAACGAATGATTAAAGCAATGCTTGTACAGCTTAACAAGATTAAGATTTATCGGAAGCGGCGAGTGAATACTCTCAATAATTTAACAATCGTCGAAGTTTGAAATTAGCATATTCAATATAGTATAATATTTGAAATTTTAAAATATGTTACATCAAAATAAAAAACTAATATTAGCTTATGAATAATGATTTTGTTGAAATTGTCAAATTTTAAGCTTCGGCAATATATTATATAGCTTTTTGTCTATATAACACAAATACTTAAATTAATATACGTACAAAAAAGGTAAAAGTAATCATGAAAATTGACGTTTGGCGAATAGGATGAGGCCATAGGATTTTAATGAAGGTAGCCGGTAAACTGCAAATTACGTACTTTCGTCGGCGATATCGCGTGAATCTCAAACTAAGCCTGCTAAATGATCCCGACCCAAATGAAGACGAGAGCTCTTTATAAGGAAGTGCTGGAAAATTAGTCAATCCTATCTGCCCGCATCTCGAAGAAGTCGAGGAGGAATAATGAAATAGCTCAATGAGGCGTCGGATACGCGATATCGTGCGGCCATTGAAACGCAATCGCACAGAGCCCGAAATCCTACGGATCCCGTGTGAGATATCTAGCGGCTCTTTTAGGGTTATTAAATGGAGTGGGTTTTAGGGAGATCTAAATATATTCACATTTCCTTTTCACGGTGAAAAATTCGTATTTTCAATAAATAAAGGAACCCCATGAAATAAATTAGCCCCACTTTGTCTTGAATGAATGCGTGCTTTTATAAACATAAAATCCGATGCGATTTACTCAGGTCTGTTAATGCCCAATGAAATGAAAGTGGATTAGATTTGTTCAATAAAAATAAACGCGGGCAACTACGAATGCTAATTAATCTTAACAACCCTGTTTTCTATTGTTTCGAATAAATATAAAAGAAGTTGATTAAATTAATTACATTTCTGATACGAGCATGGTTACGAAGTATTTTTTTAATCAAGAATTACAATATTATTAGTAGAAAATGTTAATTAATAACATGCATTAATATTTAAACTTTCAGATGTACAGCAGAATAATCAGTATTTATTTGTAACATTATGTCACATTTTTACATTTTTTTACATTGTTGATCATTCTAAATACAAGTGCTTTATTAAGCTTAACGACTTTACAACTAAATAAATTTACAAAATGTTCTCAGGAGACCAAACACAAGTTGCAATATTTACTAGAAAAATAAACATTTTAGATGGATAAAACTCGCGTAGAACGTATACATACAAAATTCGTTCCTTTGCCGTCTGTAACTCTAAAAACAAATACAACGCTTGATACCCGGCGACGTGCACAAAGCCCGCATCTAGCTTAGCTTACCCAAGTCTCCAGCTCGCTATAGAATTCAACTTTTCGTCGCGTCTTGGAATAAAATGTAATAGATTTACGTCATGCATTAGATATGTCTGTTCCTTCTGCGCTGTTTATTTCATGAGCTGTTTTATGTTGAGGCTATATTTACTATTCTAGCCTCTTTTACCGCTCTGTAACTATTATATTGTTGACCATTTCTTAGAACTATGCCGTCTTAATTAATGAAGTTTTAATTACGATTAAGTGCGATGCCACTTTGACACATTTTACATTTATGTCACTGCTCTTAACACATGTGGAACATCCGTTTTAATAAGTGTCTGTTTGATAATTAAGTAACAAACAAGTATCTGAAATAATTTAAAATAACATATTTTTACGTCTTCTGAATTAGGTAGATGAGGTTTTAAAGTTTAGGTCAAACGGTTACGACTCACGAGTCGAAAATTCGAATACGTCGAAATATTTCCAATTCAATATCTACAAAGCAATCAAAGTGCAACTGAAAATTTCATCTCTTGCAATATTGGATTGTGTTTTATAGCATGTATGTATTACAATGCACTTCAAACTGGGAAAACTTTAAACGGGTTTAGAGCAGCTCTTGTGATGTCATTAGTTCTATACGAATTTCAAATTTTCGAAAAAGAATTTTTTTTTGGTGTTTATTTTGTGTTGTTCAAATTTTAATTAACAGCACACAATGATCTGACTTGGGTTAGCTGCGAATGTTTACTCATAATAATTGTTTGTTGTTTCAAAAATGTGAACTCAGCAATGTTTCTGCGTATCCCGTCTAACGTTTATTGAGTTGTTTTCACCCGTTAACTCAAATACTTTTACTTTAGTCGATTAATGAATGAGTAAGCGGAATTGTTGCTTACTCATTATACTAAAACAAAAGCTCAATGTTTCAACATCGGGCCGTCATTCCTCGCAGCACTCACGCTCGCTTCGAGCAATAAATTCACAATACTGCCTTACTGTTCCGTAGATTTGATAAACAATACGCGTTCTGTAATAAAGATATTACCTTCTATGCTTTGCGCTGAGGCTGCAGCATTTTTACGATACATAAAGTAAAGAGCTGAGCGGAATACTCATTTTACGTTCTACTTTTATTGACTTCATCTAGTATTCACCTTTAAATTAATCTTTGTTTCGAAAGTTTTTTTTTTCTGACATTAGAATTTGTTGAAGATAAACTTCTGTTATCTTTACTGTAGAACGCGCATACGATTTATTTTCAGTTGAGCATCAAAGCGAAAGGATTTATACACCGTATGTTTATCAAAAGGTGCTAGAAGCGGAATTTTCATTGCATTAGCGAAGGTTTAAAGCGATTGCTTATTAATCAGTGCATCTGAAAATAGCTTGTAAATCCAAAGAGTCGTAATAGGATTTGTTTTCTGCGCTGATTGCAACCGCCCGGTAAATGATAAACAAACTGTTTCGAGCTTTGGTTTTGTGCTATTCTTGTTGTATGTTTTCAAAGAATAAAAAAGTAAAAACTGTATTTCAAATTGTGTTCTATGAAATGTACAAATATCGTTTATTATATTACTGTTCTTTCAAATCTGCGATAAAGTGTACTGAACAAGTTCATAAGTATGTACATATAAAGTTTACTAAAGATGAAGATTTGTCGTGCCCTTCAGACCCGAAAATTTCATGCAAAATACATCATTATGTTCAAATGGAAAGAAAATTTTGAAACAATGAAATTGTATTGTCATTGTTTCAATACTCGTATCTGGCTTCCTTTACAAATTGATTTCAATACGAATTCACAAACCAATTTGACCAATAACGATTTGTCTTGACTATTATTGTTCAATTTTATTTCAAATTGGAACACACATACCTTTATCAATAGACATGTTCGTTACAGAATCCATATGTGCAACAAACAATGAACAAACTTATCAAAGTTATCGATTATTATGTTGCCCATCGTTCGTTCTAAAACATTTATTTATTTTGAGTTTAGGCTTTAGTAAGACGAATGTTAATGATATTTTCATTATTATTGCCGTCACTGAAATCGAGTTCAGCCTTTTTCGTTATTATTTCATTTATTTTCACTTTCATTCAACGTATTTTTAGAACCTTAGTTACAGTTGCAATCACAGAGTACCTTCAATAATCTCGTAACCAGTTAGGTCTAGAACTGTAGTTTAGACGTACTAGCGGTCTACATCCTGCAGTGTGCAACAAAAACATGAATGGAGCCGTAAGATGGAATGACCAGCTCGAACGTGTCTTATCGTGTCAGCTGCTTCCGGGGTCAATAACCTGAGATACTTAGAAGTGATAAATCATGTTGATAACACTGATGTAACTTTATATTAAGATGCATGACCGACATATTGTTTGTTTGAATCGAGAATTATTTATGATACACAACTTATCGCTTCCTATTAAATCGGTTGAAATGCTAATCAAAACCTGATGACTTGGAATGAGATTTTTCGATTGTGAAGAGCAGTATCTTCTCATGCGTGCATCTTGGTGGTATCGTTTTAAATGCATAAGTGCTTTTTATTTTTAAAATACATCTCTAAAGAAAAATTTTTGGAAGCTCAGAAAACACCTAGTAAATAGTAGATAATATGAAATAAACCCAAAGTTAAAGATTCAAGAAACCTTCTTTGAATATAAGCGTTGTGAGAATCATACGCAGAAAAGTGTTAAATAACAAATGAGTTCTCCGTACCGAGTGTGACTCGAATAAGTATGGAAGAGTTGTAAAAGTGTGCACACGAACCAGTTAGAACTAGTTTGGCTCGGAAGTGAACTTTGTCGCTATTCCCTATCCTTATAAAATGTAAAAACAGACGCTGCTTTCTTTGGAGAACTGCTACGTATCTTTTTTCTTACTTCCGATGTTACAACTCAGAGTCTAGTATGACAAGTCTAACTTAATTGAAATGAGAAGTCTTCATATATAACTTGGAGTAATAAAAGTAAATAATTAAATTTACCTGCACTGAGTCTACACATAACCCTATCGATCATAGTCGTTTTAACAACGAACTACTAATTGGAGCAAAAAATGAAATCAATATAATATTATTACAGTCTTAATTGCTCTTTCAAGCAATCGCCGTGAATCTCAGAATGGTTCCCATAACATCACCGCAAACATCAAAATGTGCTTTTGAAGGTGTATAAAATCTCCCACGAGATCTCCGGGTCTCACCACAGTGGCCTCACTCGTTAACCGAAGGTATATTACTTACCCGGGATCGATTACAATTACCGCACCGATCCAAAACCGACCTTATTTATTTCGGTATACAGCTTGAATTGCACCAATTACATTTTATTACACATGTGGTCAAGTCGATACTTAACCCGATGGGAGCTATCGCATATCAAACGCGGCACAATCATATTTTCAGATTTATATTGGGTTATGGACCATGAAGATACAGATTAAAATAAGTAAACTGTTATTTTTTATATCATTCTGAGATTTTTATTTGAAATCGTTTTGATTGATGCGTGATGAATCGATAAAGGCAATTAAATAGGAGCAAAAACGTGTACAGATATATTTTTTGTTCATCAAAGCAAATGTTTTGTATGAGAATGTCTCGAATAGTAAAAAGTCTTTTGAAAACATCAAGCTAACACTTAATTCGATGCTAAAAAATCTGTAAATGATTCTGCGAATAATAAAAATAATTTAAAAACTCATAATCTTCGATCATGAATAGCGAAACATTTCACATAAGAAATTAAGTAATTCGATATCATAATCCCAAAAAAAATATAAAAATGATTTCAACGAAATTAGCAATTCACTGGATGACGGCGTACAAAAATACAAAGCTGTGGTCTACCTCAGCTTCTATCAAATGTAAATTAAGCCAAATCCAAGACGTTCCCAGCGTTCCGCTCCACCGCCTCCGAATACATTTCAAACTCCATAATTATTTTTCTCGTGAACCAATACAACAATTATACAATTCGTTCCGAACTACAACCTATATTACGTGCGTTATTTAGATACAGATTCATCATCAATATCTTACTTACTTTTGGTGAAAATAAAATGATTTTTGTATTATTATTTTTCTTCTTCGTCGGAATTTAGAGAAGCTTGTCTTCTGGAAGAATTATGATTCGTATCACTTTCAAAGAAACGTGTTCACATTATCAATATTAATATGTTATGTGTATTATTTTTTTCTAATAACATGAGTGTCTCGCCGTTATTTTGTGTGAAATATAATCGGATACCGCTACTTCTGTTTGTAGCTGTACTGTACTTCAAATACTGCTACGAAACTTTAGCAATTGTAACATTATCTGCACAGAAAAAGTTCCGATATTAGATTAGTTAATATAGTTATTTTTTCGAACAATTGTTGCAATTTTCATTACCAACTTTAATACAAAAACTTCGTTCGCGTGTAGTAATTTCGTTTATTTTTCGAGCATTATACATTTTTGTCGCAAACTTCAGCTATACAGCAATACATTTTGTAGGAGTTTTAGAAAGTAAGTATGCAATTACCTACTTCGTTAATATTTTTATTAAACTACAGATCTAACTTTTAACTTTCAATTCTTTTTTTCGATTATTCCCATAGCAATTCTCGTAGCATGTAGCTTTTATAAATATACTGGAATTTGTATTGTAACAGAAAGTATGAGTACAAATAGTACCTCATTGGGATTCACGTCAAGTGGTCGTATTTGTAATTCAACGCGAGGTCCCCGGCGTATTGTTTCACCTACAACCGCTAAAGGGGAAGCTCTTTGTTCAAAAACATTTATTGGACGCGAATTGTTAATGAGTATCGTTTTCTTTTGCATGCTACGTTGGCTTTTTGATTATCGACGGCGCAAAAAGCTGGAGCGTATTAACTTGGAAAAGATTGATAAAAATACGTTTGGCATATTGAAAGTCCACTAAATTATATACATTTTATACAGCCTTTTCTTCATTGACATATAATATCTGATTTATTTTCGTTGCTTTGACTGTTTATGAGTTTTGAATTTGCATTTGCATCTGTTAATTAGCTATAGTAATTTTAGCAAGAGAAAAATACATCAAGCTTTTCCTTTATTCACAACTTTGCGTAAACATTTGAATGCCGTGGAGCAAAGCCAAATACAAGTTGCTTATCATATTTCCGTTGTTTATCTTTAAGAGTCATATCAGTGCCATAACGAAAAATTGCCTTTTCATAGAAATAGCAAGTTTATGCAAAAATCCCGACGCAGTCGACAAAAAGAGAGATCCGGGTTAAAATTTGAGCAGAAAATATGTTTTCTTTTATTTCATTGTCCACTACGCTCGCATGTTTAGTTTTCGTTTAATACGAAATTGCGAAAAGAAACTTAGGAGGAGAAGATTAAGTAATATTAAAAATAAAAAGCATAACACGTAAAATTTGCAGATAAATCATTTCTCTCAAATCGACCACACACATTGTTTAATAATAGAGTGCCATACGGCTAATTCGCATACAATGCACAAACGACTCTGTCGACCAAACTCTAGAAGCAATTTGGGCCTATACTAATTTGGTAGTAACCGACGTTGAGATGACGAACGCTCCGAGATGCTCTTCATTAAGGGGAGGGGCTCGGCGGGGTGAGGAGGGGAGGCGATGGCTTTATAGGCCGATTTGCATTTACACGAGCCCGAGCAGAGATTACGCCCGCACTTATCCCTGTGCTGAAATGAATACCCTCAGCTAGAGGCTGCCAAACAAGTCCTCTTTATGTCATCCTAAAAATTTTATCCGCCATTAGTTTTGACGGCTTCCGTAAGGATTTTTGAAGAATTCTCTTCAGTTTCTTTGGAATCGTTTTAATTAGTTTTGCCACCACATTGTTTTAAAGTATTCATTGTAATATTTAAGTTCATCCGTCAGAAAATATAATAAGTAATGTGTATAAATGACGTGTAATAAATCATCCAAACAAGAATCAAATAAATAATACTCTTGCATTGAAATAAAATCGTACAATGGTCATTTTCTCGTTGACCCACTTTTGGAAGCTTTGAATCGCTTTGACAATGGCCTGTTGACACAGGAACATAACTGATCGACGGCTCGTTTGGGGCCCGCATGTTTATATAGACCCTAAAACAAGACGATCTCGTATCCACTTTCGACCGAACTTAAAATGGAATGGTCCATAAATGGGGACTTCTATAATAAACGATGTTGAGTCGTTAGTATATAAATAGTTTAAGACTTATTTTTTATTATATTCAACTTATACAACACTAAATGAAAAAAGTAAAATATTAAGTAAGTAAGTAAGCATTCCCTATGTTTATTATTACGCAATTTCTATTTTTGAAGAGGTTGTAGAAGAAAAATAAGTCTGTAATAATAATGACTTTAAATTAATATTACGCTAAGGGCCTGTTTCACCGCTTACTATTACAGTTTCTGTTAGGCTATCCACAACTTTTTGACCGATTCTACATACAAAATCTGTCAAATAAAGTTGTATCTGTCAAATAAATAGACTATCTGTAAGCGATAACAGGCCTTTAGTCATATATTTACGAATTAGCTACGTAAGAAACGATTAGGCTTCTTCTAGAGAGCATCTACGAAATAATTTTTGGGTTTCGTACCCAAAGGGTAAAAACGAGACCCTATTACTAAGACTTCGATGTCAGTCCGTCTGTCTGTCTCCAGGCTGCATCTCAAGAACAGTAATAGCTAGAGAGTTGACAATTTTACAGAATATGTATTTCTTTTGTCACTATAACAACAAATACTAGAAATAAAATAAATTAAATGTTTAAAGGGACCCCTCATCCAAAAACATTGTATTATGTCAGTGTTTTTAAATTAGAGGCCACTCTAGTACATCTAAGTCACGCAATCGCTAAAATGTCATATTCGGTTGTAACTGTTTAACTTCTAGGACAAGTCTCTCAATTTTTTGGAGTCGCAAACGAGGGAGATTCCTATCAGTACGCCGGTTTTTACTTAATGGCTTTCATTATCAATTTGTTATGAAGTCCTTTCAACACATAATAATGTTACGTCGGATTTTAATCGGTTTATTAATCTATTTAAAAGGCTGATATCATTTTCTCATTAAATTATATTTTTGTGCAAATAATAGTTTACTTGTTGGATATGTATGGAAGTTTCATGAAACCTTTTTTTTATTTTTGTCCTTATGTATGATATTATTGTTTTATAATACTGCAGCTTTATCTAAATCTAGCGCTAAAAAGTTCATTCTGTTTACACTTATGAAAGAAGAAAAGGAAAACAAATGGTATTCAGTAAAAACATTTACAGAATTAAATTTAGAAATGGATCGAATTGTAAATAAAATTTATATCAACCCTAAACCTGGGTCGTCATATATCCGTCAGCTCTGGTCATTTGGGCCCAGCGAGTCGTGAGATTGACATATTGGGACGTATCGTTCAAACACACCGCCGTTTTGAACAAAAGGGGTCCGCCATCGAAAAATTATTGACTCCAATTTGTAACGCAAACGTTATAAAGGGTTAAAATAGATAGTCCGTTTTAAATCTCGATTAATCATGTCGTAAGTCTCTGTCTTATTTGTGCCATATAACCCCTACGAAAGCAAGACGGATCAAATATATTCTAATTCGTAAAGATTTAAAGTGGCCTAAAACGAAATATTTTTGTGTGTATAAACGAGAATAACAAATATTATGATACATAAAATCAAGGATGTGAAAAATATATATTCATTAGACGTGTAGAAAGCCTGCTTTATCACTCAATTAATGGTGGTAAAAGATACCAGCCACAAGTTTTCTCGCATATGCAAAAAAAACTTTGATCTACAAACTCGCCAACGAACGTGTCATATTTTATGCCCAAGCGCTTAACAGTTTGACATATGATGCAACATGACAGCAACCAAATGAACAATTTCCTCTGCACCAGAAGACATTAATAATGTTTTATTTGTCATGACATAAATTAAAAAACGGAAACACTGTTGATTTTGGGGGTTTATATCAAGTTAATTTTGATAGCTAGTTAATTTTATAAGACGTGATTATTTTAAATGTAATGCGATCAAAAATTTAACAATTCTTTTTAGTTTATAAAAAAACAAATTTCTTAATAGACCCAAAAATTAAGTAACTGTTGTCATAATAATAATAATATATTATAAATGCAAAGTTTCTTTATTTTGTGCCACTTTTACCTCAGATTACTTTTGAAATGTAACACGTCAAGAAAAATACCACGAAATATCCAAATACGTACAATGTAGCATTGTGTGAAGTTTGCAGAAAGCAGTCGTAAAGTCACAACATAAATACAAAAGCGAAACGCAGTTAAACCGAAAACAGTTTTTCAATCTAATGGTTTAACATTTACAAAGCGGAAGGTACAAATGGCGAACAGGTGTTGCCATATTGAAAAAGACAAGTTACCCCTTTTCCTTACGGATTTTATAGATTTTGCTCCATTTTGATTAAACATCAATCACTACTGTGAAAAGGTTGGATTTAACGGGATTTTTGTTGTGGGTCCCGGTTGTAACTTATGAACACTTTATTGTTAAGAACAAAATTTAATATTAATAAAAATATAGTTAATTCTTTGAGGATATCGAAACTTAAATGAGACAAGTTGGAATCTTACCTAAGTGCAGGCGACGGCTAAATGTTATAACTTTGTGAATGTAGGTGGCATGGGCTTCTGTTATAGTTTCTTCTCCAACATCAATCTGTAAAAAAGGAAGAAAAAAACGTTATTTATAAAATTTACCCAACTGCGCCAGAAGTATATGTATGTATAATTAATTGGCACGCTCTGCAGCCTAAACGGCTTGGTGGATTTTATCTTACGAGGTATCGTTAGATTCGATTTGATAGCTCAAGAGACACTGGATTCATTAAAAAATTTAAAAAATAATACTGGATTATAAAGTCAAAATTGTAGTTCCAACTATTTTTTTCCGCCTATTTAGGTCGAGTAGGGTATTAAAATGAAGGGCTCTAAATAGCAATTTTAGAAATATACATAACAATGTTTAAATTGCAGTCCAGTTTTCATGCTTTTTGGACATTTAGCTTGTTTACACGCTTAAAAATCGACTAAAAAAATGTCAAAAGTCTTAAAGTACGCTTTTTAGGCAGGTTATCAATGTTACTACAATAATGCTATATATATTTTCAATTTAACTATAAACTGCATTTCTTATCTAGTAGGTCGTGACTAAGCTCCAAACTAGTGAACTACATAAATCCATCACAGTAATGTATTGTAGTTCGAATTAACATTTCAAATTGATAGGGCAACACCACCTGAGACAGCGCCGCTGTCGGTTTACGAATATAATTAATTAGTAAGACGAAACTAAAGATAAAGATGATTTATCTGCAAATTTGTTATATACCCGTTATCAAAATTTTAATTGTCACGATTACAGCATACTTTACTATTATTCGTTAATCCTACTTAATATTGTGAATGCGAAAGTTTGAGAATTTATTTGTGTATGCTTGTAATTTATTCGTTCTTAAGAGGCTGGAACGATTTCGATAAAACGGAAAATTGGCACGGAGCTAGCTGATATTTTGGATTAACACTTAGGCTACTTTTTATGCGATTAGCACCGCAAGGTACAACTAGTTTTATAATATCTTTACTAGTTTTAAACACCGAAATTTATTTAAACCCGCTTAAAAATAGAGTGCTCAAGCTAAGCCTTCAAAAACTGTATTTACCGCACAGAGAGCGAGGCACGTAATTATTTAAGGTATTTTATGTCCTTCATTATTTTATATAGTCCACCTGCTAAGAGTGTTTTACATGAAATATTTGTATACTGACGCTGTTACTGAGATGTAAAAACATAAATAACGTGGAGCCCGTAAAGAAATATTGCTTGTTTATGAAGGTCTACTTTATAGATCCTAAACGTGGAAATCCTTTATCGAATCATTAAAAAGGCTGTAACATCACCACAAAAAGACAGTAAAGTCTATATTATGTACGATAAATTAGCGCCGACATAAAATAAAATATGATAAACTTAGGTGCTACGGAACGAATTATAATATAACGATGCCTATTTCATATGTGCATATACTCAGATAATATATATATTTTTATTGATTTACAGTAACTAGAGGTCGCTCTGTGGTCGAAATTCGACCATAAATAGTAGTGTGCGTAACATTTTATTTATTAAAAATATGCAATGTTAAAGTTAATATAACAATTGTAATTTTGTTTTATTGTAATGTATGGGTCTCAGTAGCCCGAAATAAATGATTTTATTATTTCATTCAATTATTGGTATTTTAAGCTCCTACTCAATATCAACTATAACTGAGAGAAATTTAATGCTTTTACATCTACTCGTCTTTCGTAAAAAGGGGTACAAAGTTTTCCACTTGCAAATAAATATTTTGTACAATACTTGCCAAGTCTCAATGGGGCTGTCTGTTTATATCTAAACATACATAAAAAAATATATCCACAGCCGAACATATAACCTCCTCGTTTTTGGAAGTCGGTTAAAAAGTAGTGAAGAAGTCTAGAGTTTCATACTGCGATTTCTTCATTATAATTAATGTTATAAACGCCTAAATAGAATTATCGTAACAGAAAACGATAATGTGTGAGGAATAAGGTTTCTTACAAAACTCGCTTACAGAGAATACGATTCAAGAATTAAAATTTTCCTCTTACACACACTTTGTTATGTCACATTAATTTCGTTAATCCAGAATACATTTTAACGTAATATAAACAACAGCAACTCGTTAATGTAATTTATCAAAGCTTAATTTATCTCAAGAGAAAGCTATTGTTAGATATTTAGTACGCACTGAATGGAGCCTTTTGTCTCTTTCTCCGCAGAGATCACAAACCTTTTGACATTTCTGTAATGGCACAATTTCAACTGATTAATACTCTAGAAAAATGTTTACACACGATTTTTCCACAAAAAGAGTTATCTCCATTGTTGGGTTTTAATGAGAGTTTCGTATAAATGAACGTCCGTTTTTCACGTCAGATTATTGCAGATTTTATATATTTTGAGTTTTAATTTATACAACAGTTATTTATATATCCCTTTTAATGAGTATCATTGCTATTAAAAGCAAACTTGTGTCTACAGATTACATAACTACATGCGATTGCAAAGAAAAGCTAGACTGAACTAGTCTGCAAACTCGCACCTGATTCAAAGAGAACATATCTCATTAGTTGCCTGTGCGCGGGAAAAAAATTAACAACGATTAATTCGTGTAATTTTTCCAGTTAACGAGCCAACTCCAGCGAAGTTGCTTTCATACCGTCCCTTAATTTTCTTTTCAAACTCTTTAAATTTCCATCGCTTTAAGATTCGCTATATCGCTTTGCAGCATGCAGTCGCGATTCGAAACTTTGTATTTAACATCTCGCATAATTCAGTTCTGCGTGGTGTTTCGGTTTTAATTAGATGCTGAGCTGAATATGGTTACAGTTATAATTTGTTAAATATTGTATACGATTTAGCATATGTAAGTATTTTATTTTGTTTCATAACAACTAAGTAATAAATCTAGTGCTTCAGACATTAATTTCGGTAAGCTTTTAAGTTTAATATTACAAACGCAAAAAACGAAAAAAATCTATAAACTCTTTTGGTCTCTGGATATATAATATGTTACTAAATAAATAAACTCATAATTTCTGCAAGTAATGAGTGTCTTAAATAATTTATTAGATTTTCCTGTAGGACAATTCTTTATATTGACTAACCATTTTAAAAATGAAGGCAGTATCTTCGGTCCAATATCCAATTATACTATTCTATAAAAATAACTAAATAATAAAAATAACTAGGGGAAATCTATTTCATTCTCTACTAATTTGCAACTATCCTTTGTTTCGGCAATTATTATTATTTTCTTTGAACATCTATAATTAAGTGACCCATTTTATGGAATTCAGACCGGAATATGCGCGTGGGCAGACTTATTTGATAGCATTGTGTCTATAAAAATGTAATTAAGATAATGAATTATAGAAATTTGTTTAAAGTCCAATAGGAGCTAAACACTTAAATGACCCAAGCTTTACGTTAGGTGCATCACACACACAAAATTTCACTTATACATAATATATGAAGTTTTGTACTTCAACTTCCTGTATGAAATTTGAAGAAAATTGTTCATCTAACCGATTTCCACGGTTTTGCATTCGTTGATTGTTCGGGTGGTTTCGGGCTCCATGAGGTTTGTAGCAAAAAAAAAAAGTTACCACGCGGACGGAGTCGCGGGCAATAACTAATGAATTACAAATACTATGACTGTCGTAGCAACTATCGTAGTATTCACAATCAGCTGCGTCAGGTATAATATGATATGATACTGCGTAGACGTTACATAGAGCCAAATTTCTACAATCCTACTCATAACTACCCGACTGCGATAGGAGGGTCATGTTTTTCGATAGTACGTAAAATTATTTGGCACGATCTGCAGTTAAAACGGCTTGACAGATTTTAGCTTGAGAGGTGTCGTTACATTCGTATTTACTGTGAAAATGACACTAGATATATAAAATATAAAAAAGCAAAATGGTTGCTTTTCAACGGTTCCTGCAGTCGGTTTTTGTGTTTGGTCACTTAGCTTGTTTAAGACTATGTTTTGGGGATTCGGATGTGTGACTATGTCATTATAACCGCTTAAAACCAGTTTAACTGAATGAACGCGTCACCTATACCTCTTAAACAAATTTGTTTGAGTGTGCCACTCTATTCAATATTTACTCACGCGTTCGTAGAGGTGTAACTCTACCTTATATTTATGCACCTGTGTACTTAGATTTCATTTATAAACGTTATTAAAATGTCCATGCTAAATTCGTTACGTCACGCTGTTCCATGGCCAGTTAACGATCCTGCGTATTTTAAGACGATTTACAATAAGTTGATATAATTTAACCCAATGACGTAGGTCCGAATTGGCTATGAATCCATTTATTCGACTGTAAAATAAATTGAAATTGGATTTAATGCTAATTTTGCAAGATTTAAGCAGTATATTTAAAAGTAAATAAAGTTACTTTTTTGTTTAAGTGCTTATAGATGTACTTACATAATGCTTACTTTTAAGTAAATATATACGACTGCGATAAAATCAAAAGGAACAGTATTTCTACACTCTTTATCATACTGGGCAATTACACAGAGGCTTCCAAAATATCCTTTTGGCTGATACAAAGCATGTTAACAGATTAGCTATTACGGTCCGTGGAACATTAAGTATTTTAGAAAATAATTTTTGAGTTCTGGAATTGGTTTAAGCAAGCCTAACTAAAATTTTAATTAACTATTTTTAGATTTTGGCTGGTAGAAAGCATGTTAACAGATTAGCTATAACGGTCCGTGGAACATTAAGTATTTTAGAAAATAATCTTTGAGTTCTTTAATTTTGGTTTAAGCGAGCCTAACTAAAATTTTAAATAACTATTTTCAGAATCGTTCAAACTCAAAGACTGATAAGATAATTATTCTCGTAGCCTTTTTTTCATGAATAATTCTGACAAAACACATACAAGTGAAACGCTACTGATGTTACAAGTGTCCATAGGTAACGGCTGTTTCCATCAGGTGACCTGTCTACTCTCGTTTAGTCCTTATTTCGTAAAGTGGTACCGATTTTGCTTGGTACCGACTTTCAGTAATATTTCATAACTAAAATAGTTATGAAATATTACTGAAAGTCCAGTAAAAAATTTTGATACAGAGAAAATTTGTGCATTGTGTTTTTTTTTTTTATAATCAAAAATTCAAATCACACAATTCGCACATTAGTAATCGGTAGGGCAGACTGAAAGATAATAATAGTGTAATGTGATGTAGGTGATAGCGGCCCTGCCCACACGCAAGCAGGGGTGACGCACCGGCGGGCACGGGTGAATAGATTAACACGTTTTAACGAAGCATTTTAAGTTTTAACATTCGTATTTCAATCAGTATTTTTGCATATTCCTGAAAAAATCTGTGGGAAATCTAAAAGTGTTTTAAATTGTTATAAACAATATCGTAAAAGTATGCATTAATGCTCGGTGACTCGCGAGGGTCTTTGAAAAGAACAAAAATTATTAAAAAATAGTGTTTCATAGTGCATGCGTTATTAAGGTAACCTCCGAAAAATTGTTTATACTATAAGGATATGGTCGCTTCGAATTAGAGCTCACTTGTATGTCCTGTACGATATGTTAAAAATATGTTAATTCACTGTAGGGTCTATAAATAGTCAATTATCATTTAAGGTTAAATATAAACACAAAGCAGATATTTTTAATAACCATTTCGTGTCATTTGTTCGAACAAATACAATTATATGAAGTCAAATATTCACATAATTATGTTTATTATGAAACTTTTAAATTGAAACTTAATTAAAATGTAAAAGGTACGTACATGTAACGCAAACACTCAGAGTATATATTGCCCTGGAGCTATGGGGAATAATTTCCTAATTAATTAGATGAGAATAGGGTGGGGCTACGTCGAACTTTATGAAAATTATATTTCTGAATATTGTTTAACCCGAAAACGTTGAAATATAAAATTTTATGCTACGTATTAGGTAACATTAACGGCTAAACATTTTTGGTTATCAAATTATATTGACTGTTTTAATAAAACTTAAGTGATGTTTCGGCTATGTGATAGTAATTTCAGCATTATTAACTCATTTAATTAAATATAGTTTTAACAGGTTTCATTCTTATTTATGTAGTCTGATACAGAATAAGTATCTTAAATTACGTGTAGAACCTACATTTCAAACTTCACAATTTTTTTTTCCAATAAACTCAAGTGTCTTACAGGTAGCTGTCGCATTTCCCATGTACATTGGGAATTTTCGCTCTTTTTTACCAAAAAACACCGGTGTCATTATTATGGATGAGCCGTAAGTAATATTTATGAAGGCCCTGCCACATTAATATTTGTTATTACTCGTGTTAGCTGGAGTATGATAAGCGAAATGTTATTCCCTTCTGGCTACCAAATTTTTTACTTAGATAAACAAAAATTAAAATGCAAAGGTGTTTTAAAATTTTCAAGCATATTCTCGTTTATGTACATCTACTTCCGCTGGCACAAAATGATAAAATTACTAATTATTCAATATTTAAGATAGTATATTTTGTAGTTTACAGTACATTATTTTATTTTATTAATTTATGTAATTGTAACAAATTAGATAATATCTTTGTAATTTTATAAAAAATATATTTTACATAAGAATTTATTATTACAAAATGTCCTTTAGAGTAAATCTACATTGCCAAATACAAGTATACAACAATGTTATCTGAAACACGTTTCGATACGTAACAAAAATACATCCCATTTTAAAACAAAACTACAATAAAAGTCCTTCATAATATTTCCTAATGCTTCGGCTCCCTTATAAATAATATTGGAAACAGTTATTGTATCTAATATCTCTTATCTGTCATTTATTATGGACATTATTCTACTGATAATCTCTACATTCCTACCGTTTTGTAAAGGATCCCCGTGAACATTTCTCCGTACGCAGTGGGCGGGGTGACAAAGTAGTTTTTAATGTGATAAGAAATAAGTTTTTCATAGATTTTGGGACGTGACATTTGCTTTATGCGGGATTGATTTTGTTGGGACCAGACTTTGGATATACTAAGTTTGTCTATATGTATTTTGTTATATATTTAAGATACTATTATTATAACATTCTTGTTGCTAAAAAGAACTAATCAAGATTTATATACGAATGTATAATAACATATATGAAATATCGAATTAAGAAACTTCCTTCTTTTTTAGATGTTGGCTAAAAATAAAAGTAAACATAAACATAAAGGTAGATTGCGAATATATCATATTCTAATAAGAAATCTACAAAAATATCTTCGCGTATTAAATCAAAGATGGCGCCATTTAATTTAATTATCAGGGATGAGGCGGAATTTAATAAACCTCGGATAATAATCCGTTACAGTCGTTGGCCTGATCATAACCAAAATCTCGGGAAGTCGAGACACGGTGAAAAACGAGCTCCATTAGGAAGTGAATACGTTTAAAATAATCCGCTTAGTTCGTACGACGTTGACGTATATTCGTACTTATCTTACGTAGATACCGCCGGATACTAATCCCAAACAAACAGACAAAAAGACTTCTCCTTGTATGTAATTGAATGGCTCGAACTATTCGATTCGAACAAAAGTACCCAATAATTTATGCTTATAATCCGACGCTCCGGTTTTATTCGTTTTTCACGCCGGGAGTACTTTTTAGGGTTCTGTATGACACAGTTTTAATATCCATGAGTTTTGCCTGCGGCGTTTTGACTTGCAAAGGACGTAATCACGCCAAAATGGTACAAGCGCAAAAAGTCACCCCTCTACACGAGTAACGGGATTTTTATTTTTTACTCCATAGTGTGAAGTTTCATTTGATGGGTTTTTTGAAAAAAATTCGTATGCAAACTGCATTCCTAAAAACTGTTTGTATGTTGAGTTTCAATTTCTGCTCAGTAGTCTTGTATCGAAATTCAAAGCTGCAAAAGCAACAATCTACATCGATATCTTTTTTTATTTTTTTTACAATTTCTATCACTTTACGGAACCTTTTCTTCATAGAGCAGCACTAACTTACCCGGTTCCTTTGTTACATTTAGATATTAAGTTGAGAATGGTGGTTACGGTCATAATATTACCCACATGCTCGTTCTTTAGAGTTCTTTACATTTATATCTTTTGGATTAACGCTGTGAATTGTCACGTCCTTATTATATTTTGCCTCCTCCACATTTCCTATGTTTATATTTTAGATCTATTTTACGTCAATTGATCTTTTATTATGGCCTCTAATATTCTTTATGTTAAGCTTCTTTATCAGTATTGACTATTGGTTATGCAACTACTTAGTTTAAACACTCCAATATAACTTGTATAATGGTTTTATAAATTATACAATATGTATTTCAGTGCCATACATTTGTATGGTATATAGCAAAAGTATAATGGGGGAAATTGAAAGAGAGCCAGTTGACGGAGCTACGTCATTTGGTCGGAAAATCTAAATTCCATATGTCGTGAACCGTCGGCTGAGTTTGACATAAAACGACCAAATTACTTCGATCCCCGATCTGTATCTGTTTTGACTTCCCTGATTGTACATAAAAAAAAAACTACACCAATTTTGCATTCATTTTCTTCGCCTGGATAAACATACCAGCAGTTTTAACACGACCGTCGTAGACGGTTTTTTATTTATACAAGATTGAATAGATAGCTGGTAGACTTTGGGAGAATCTAGCTGATCTTGCTGCAGCATGTATCTTATTTCTGGCCAACAAAAGGAGCAAGAGTTGACTAATCTGACTCACTTTAGGAAGAAAATGGTCATTAATTTTAAGAAGTTCCCTAACAAGATGACGCGCCGTGTTTACTTTGACAAGGACAACTTTTAATGAAGTTATAATTTTTAAACTGGAAGTTTGCTGTTCGGATACTTCAGGATACTTTGTCTATGTAACAATGTATATTTTACCAACTATTGTCTGCAAAGTCTACGAAGTTATGCTAATAGTTTCATGTACCTTTTCTGGGATCCTACGTGCTCGTACACTTGTCGTTAGTGACTCACAGTTATATATAAGATTTTTATTATATGATACACATATTTAATAAATATTCGAGACCCAGGAATATTGAAAAACTTTTTTCCGTCGGAGGCATCGAACCCGCGAACTTTCCCGGTTTTCCAACTGAGCTACAAAGGTTTAATTACTACTACTTACTATGTGTTTTTTTTTTATTTTAGCATTAGACTATGTTATAATTTTCTTCCACACTTCCCTTGTTATCTAACATTTATATTCTTGAATTTTGAAGTCTCATGTGACTTTCATTCCATTTTCTCAATCATCGTTTTCTGCGTTCTTTTTTTGCCTCTATTTCTCTCTTTCAGACATTTACATTTCCAGAACCCTTTCACGTATTCCGAAGCCGTCTCCTCATTAACACCATCGAGTATTCTAGCTGCGTTAAATCAAACATGAACTATCGATTTCTGAGCTAAAACTGTAACTCCAATTAGTGTTAACTCACAGAATACCTATGAATGCTGGTGTACTAGTTTTTCAAGCCGTGTACAGACTGTTCTGTATATGCCGACAGTGTTATGCTTGCAATATGACAATCTTATTTTAATCTATTTTACGAAACGAAGTCGTTGAGCTAATGTTTTGAATTCAGACAATCTAACAGCAATTTTTTGTGATAAGTATTTTAGAAAGGACTCGTACAAGACTTAAGCTTTTTTAATTGATAAAATTTAAATATTAAATTAAAATACAGTTAAAACAAAACCGTCAACAAAATATATGACAGAAACATTCTCAGCATAACAAACATCCAAATTTAAAGAACTATTTACAGCTACAGGCTTTATTGTATTCGAGATTGCCTTATAAAAATATTGGTAAGACTTAAGAGACCCTCGAGCTAAGGGCCTCACAGTTCTACGACGACGCATTCCTATTCAGGAATTTTTTCTCACCGTGCGTTTGAAGAACTTACATTCATGGTACCGGTTGTTTTAAAGGAAAATGTTCTTAGAAATTTAGGTAAGTATTTTCATAACTTTTCACATAGCCATATGCTTGTTATGCAGTATGCTACGTCTATAATGGTTTAGTTAAACTGAAATACAAATTATATCCGATATTGAATTTGACTGGTATTTAATATAATATATCAATGATTCAATTTTAATGGCGTATGAATCAGAAATTGTAGTTTGTGTATATTGTGTGCCTACGGCTACAAATTAATTCGGATTAGAACAATGTTACATAATTAAAGATTTATTAAATAATTATTATCAGACATGATTTTATTCATATTATAGGTATTTCGTGTAACATTGAATCAATAATTCTCTCTGTTAACTGTGCGTGTCAGGGCGCTTACAGAAAGCGGGCTCGATCGTTAAATTTGAATGCGATGCGCCCCGAAACGCTCCGTCACAGTATACTGCTCCATAAGGCCTTACGCAATAAAATAGTTCAATGTGTACGCGTCTTTAACACGTTTTTTTCTGATTGAGTGTTAAAACACTTAAGCCGCGTTCAAAATAGCTGACGTTAAGACAGTAAATAAAGATGTCTTGGCCGTCCATACACCGAATACTTTAAGCTTGTGTGTTTAGACGCTTTTAAATGTTAAGCTACATTAGAGAATTTTCTAGAGAGTTCAAATAAATAAAGTATTTGTTACTCAAACTACGTTTCTATTTTAAATTCATGATATTTTTGTGATCGAAATAAGTGTATCTTAGTATGAATATTTTTTTTGGTTCCTTTGTTATAAACTACCTTTTGCGCGACGTCATAAATTCTTCCAATTTTGCATGCCATATTTCAGCCCGAACCGTCCAATAATTTGGGCTCAGCGGGTCACTAAGTCAATCAGTCAGTCACCTTTTTTAATTATGTTTTTTTTTATTCAGATGCGAATCGTTTCTTGTCTCTAAACTACTTTCCTCAGCCTTTTAAAAAAAAAAAAAATACAGTGCATGTCACATTCCTCGCGACAAACTCCACCTAAACTCCGTAACACGTTTCCTTTTAAGCCCCTAACCGTGACGTGGCTCTAACGAATTAAGATATTAACGTTTTAAACAGCTGCTTCATACAAATCAAAGTGCATTTGCCGCGGGAAGTCGGTTTACGGTTCTTTTACGAGCTACAACTTTCAGTCGCGCTAGTGTAACGTAGGCGCAAATAACTCGTAAAATTGTTTGTACATATCCTGCAATATCGATTAGTTGTGTTGACAGCACTTTCATCTTTGGAGTGTGATTGTTATGTCTCAGGATGCAGGTATTTTATGACGGAACCGTGTAAAATATTACGCTGTCCATTGATAATAATCTGCAATATGTTTTGTATTTATTTTAAAAACAGGAAAAGTATTTAAAATATTTTGCCGTGGGAAAGACATGCTTCGGCACGAATGGGTCGTGCTGTGTGTGATACCACGGCCTTACAGAAAACTGGCGTGAAATGGCGTTGTGTTGTGTTTCGTTCGGTGATTAAGTTTACTGATGGCCCGACTTCCCTTTTTTCCCATTCCCTATTCCCTCATAAAGGCCGACATCGCAATTGCACTCTTCGAATGTAACGTGTTAATGGGCGACGGCAGTTGCTTTCCAACAGGTAACCCGTCTGCTCGCTTGCCCCTAAATATCAGAAAAAAACTTGAAGACCGGAACTCAATATCATGGTTATTCATAACGAGTTGGTGCCCGCAACTTCGTTGCGCAAAAATTTGTATAACACGTGTTAACCGTACATTTTCCCGAAATAAAAAGTATCCTATATGTTGCCCAAACCTAATAGCTATTAAACAAAGAAGATTTATTCAAATCCGTCCAGTAGTTCCTGAGATTAGCATACAAACAGACAAACAGACAGCTTTTTGTCGATATGTGTTCTATTACTGTTCATAAGCACCTCTACATTGATTATTTTGTAAAAATATTTACACTTCAATTTTACTGTTTATTATATGTATAGATAGGCGATTGCAAACGATCACACGCGAGCACGATCGTCTAGAGAGCATACTCGGATCTGCTTACCAGTCATCGTCTATGATCGCCTTTGATCAACTCGTCGGCAAAGTACTACGAACGATTGTTCAGATGCATGGACCATGATCGCGCTCCGCACAACGGTCAACGATCACCAACGATTAACTAGAGCCTGCATCAAAAATCACAAGAGTATCATACAAATGACACAGGTACTCGTCAAAAACATTTAAATGCAGTAATAAGCGTCGGTATTTATTGTGACATATATTAAGGAAGCTTTCCTCCCTGTCTACGCGAACGTTAAAATATTAAAAAAAAACGTCTTCACCCCTGTCCGCATTCCAGCTTTTTATGATGGTATAAAATGTAACGTATGCCATACACGTCACTTACACTGGGAAATTTTAAGTAAAAGCTTTTAAAATTATTTATTAAGTCGTATGAAATGCATGAAGTGGCTTTCTAGTAAAATATGTCAATAACTAGTCTGACCTTTGAATATGGAGCGTAGGGCAAATACCAGCTATTTCATATTATACAAACGGAGAAATGCCTTGACAAACGCCCGCTAGTATAATTAAATGTTATAGGTAAGTTGTTGTTTTGAACAGTTAATTTTATTTTGAGCCAAAATAGTAATACGTAGTATTTAGTTATAGTTAAAAAGTGACATCAACATTAGAAGCATTATAATTTTACTTCAATCTATAATATTTAATCTATAAAACTCAAACTTGACTATATGAAAATGTCATCTTTCAACGCTTACCACAAACTACAGAAATTTGGCAAGCAGGTAAATGTTATGACGTATGCCGCTAAGTAATTATTTTCATAAATCTCCCAGAGGATAAAGTAGGGCAGAAAATTTTTGATGACAAGCCGCGCTAAAGCTAGTCTTTCTTAAAAAATTAGATTAAGTTGAATCTGAACTGCGCTTTTCATCCCGGTTAAGATATGCCATCGAGAAAATTTTGTCTACACGTATTCACGCTGTTTACCGGGTTATCTTCTTCATATCTATAGACTCTAGTATGACATACATTTTTTCTCGTGCTTGTCGACAAAATTGGGCATAATTATTGTGTTTTGTATTTAATCTGTGCTATTTTTGTGTACAAACCCTTACATGTAAAACATTTTTATTAGGTTTTGTCGAGATCTACCAACGAGGAATCTGTCACTCGACGTACGCATGTTAAAGATGTTTGTCGATATCGACAATTATACGCTCCAGATACAGAGATATCACGTCGGTGTATCTTAGCCGGGCATGACTCTAACAAAGCGTTTCTAGTACAAAGCACCCAAAAAATATTGATCATAAACTAAACGCGTATCATTTTTCGCTATTTCTGCTTGTCATCATTTGACAAGCAATATCTTCAGGGGTGTCACGTGCTACGGTTATAAATTATTGAGTATCACGCGAGCGTGTTGTCGCCGCGGTGTCGGCCGGTTTGTCACCGGTATTAAGAAATTGCTATCTATCCCTCAGGGTCTCATTATGTGGTAGCACACGATATTTCATCCTTAAGAGGCGTTTTGATGAAAAAAGGGAAAGCGCCAATGCTCTCAGACTATAAAGTTGTAATGTAAGTAATCCGTTACGGGGAAGTTGAAATACGTAGTACTTCGAAAGAATCGTTTCGAAAATGTACATTGAAGCTTTTAAGTATCCATACTTTAGTATGGAGCGTAAAGAAAGGAGAAAAAAAACAAACACATTTTCCTATATATGATATTAAATAAAAAAATGTGTTTGTCTGTCTGTCCTTCCTTCATGCTCTAAAAAGGCAACCCATTGACTTGATTCTTGGCAAAGGCTTAGTTAGTAGGATTTCGGGAAGGAGATTGGGGACACATAGGATACTTTGGTCTTAGAAAATCATCGTATTCCTCAAATATTTTTTTTTATTTTCGAAATTCACGCGAGCGAAACAGCCGGCAAAAACTAGTATTTTTATAAGGTAAGTTTGCGGTAGTTTAACTTATGAATGTAGTAACATTATTTATATTTCTGAATAAGTCGCTACAGTTCTTGGAAGCGACACAAACTAGCTCGAACGTCATAATATTTCAGAGTACCCATAAAAACATTAAGAACTATCAAAAATCTCGTTACAAAGTTAACATCGCTGTTAACTTGTCGCCATAAAAATAAAAACTAATAATTTCATTCGTAAACTGTGAATAAATGTTAAAGCGTTTGTGAGGTTAGTAAAGGCAAAACATGATTTTTTTTTAAATAACAATGTTTCTAAAATAAAACAAAATAATATTCCTATATGGATTTTGTTAAAATAAATGGGTTTCACATAAAATAAATGCAAACTCATTACATTTCATTATGACTCATTACAAAATGTAATAAATTCATTACCATAATTATAATATTAATCCAGTCGGTAAGGGAGATGTAGATAAAAAAGGCACATGTGTAGATCCTATCGTTGACTATGTGACAGGCTGCATATGATTCAATTATCATATGATTTAGTACAAGCCCGTTCACATTTATTTTACCCTCGTATTTTAATAATAGTCCTTACTGCGTTAATATAAAGATAAAATCTGAGGTGGATTAACGGTACGGATGGGGGTAATAAGTTTATTTGAGCGTTAAGTATTTCGTCATATCACGTTCCCAACATATGGCCGGCAAATTTTGTATTTTTTGTGTCTCGTTAATCTCGTTAACACGCTACCGTTTTGTGTGGGCTTTGTTTTACAGTTATTATTCCGGTTACTAAATCTGTAAAAGCCAACATATGCGCGAACTCTAGATATCAAAGATAACTTCAAAAGCCTTTGATAGGTGTTCGATACATGAGAAATAGAAACGACAACAGTTAAAAATATATCATAACATAAACAGGCGATACTGTTTTTATGACTATAAAAACATAAATTGCAAAATCGAAAACATCAAGAGAATCATAAAACATTTTAGTCAATTAAGAAATACCGACGATAAAACATTAAAGACCAAAGAAACAAACGGTACACAGTCAATAAATAACAAAAACCAACCAGTTACACGTTCTAATTACGAGAAACAAAAATTTTGATAACATCGCGGTCAAAATTCCAAGCAGTAAGGCCACTGTACGCATAACTGCTGCTAACTAAATCTTCCATGACACGTAACAGCTTAACATATTTATAGCTGCTGGTAAAATTAACCGTTTAATAAATATTATCACACTTTAAGACACTAACAAACGTGTGAAGATAGCCGATGACCCGCTTCGTGATATTTCTCTCGTTTAAGGGATTAGAATTGATCGCGTCTAAACGTCTTGTTATTGAATATGCCCTTAGTAAATATCGGTTTAAGTCTTTCCCTTGGAAGCTTTTTATAATTAGCTCTGATCCTCTTCAATTACAAAGGAAGAAAACTTCAGAATAGTCACGGCTGAGGATATGAATAGAATTCGTTTCGACTCGAGTGGCGATTTTTTAAACGTATCCGGTTTAGGTTGTACTTTATATTTGAGTTTGCACCTGGCTACTTCGGCGTTTAATTATTTGGATGCACGTAAAGAAACGATTAGAGCTTATTCTTTACCGATTACACTTGAGAAGATTACGGATCCTTTTATTACCTAGCAACTGATAGAAAACCGATTACAAAACGGTATTTAACATTTTAATAATCAAAAATAATGTTACAAAATAAATCAAAATAAACGAAACGATGCAGATGTACGATAGTGTAAACAAACGTAAAAACAAATATGAATATTAAATATTGACCAATGTTTTCAGAGGCAGTCATCCATTTAAATTATTAAAATAAACATGTCATGGAACGTAACATAATATTTCGAAGTAAGAAACACGGGAACAGCGATGTAACAATAGTTTAACGAAGTCATTTAGTGGAGCAATATCTTGGCGGGGTTCCCACATTCGCTACCACATGGCCGGTATTAAACATGTACTACGATACAACGTATTCAATAAATTCGGATTACTGATAAATGAACACGAGCGAAAAGTAATTAAAATCACAAAACCAATCCAACCACGAAAATCGTAAGGTTCATTTTTAACCACACGAATCGTAGTACTTTTAGGAAGTGCGTGTTATTGCAGCTTATGCCGACGCTACCCGCTGAGACATTCGAAGCACCCGTCCATTTTTTGTGACAGACCAACCGAGTGCCATAAATAATAGCCGGGGTTCGTAGAGCTTTGTAATAAATTCGTTGCTCTTTTTGGTAGCTACGATTGAATTATGGTGATATGTTAAGCCGGCTAACGCTGGCTGCCCGGTTTTATTTTCTTTTCATTTCGCTAAGCCTCCACCTATCATTGAATATTCGTATCCTCACGTCCTCTATTTAGATTCACTGCAATACGTCGGAGTGTATCGAGTTACGTTATTCCGGCCATTCGAGAAAGACAACGCACAGATGGCGCATTCGTATTAGTTTTCTTTTAAAACAGAATACTTTGAATCGAATGCATCTCCGAAGAATATCTAAGTGGCTGAGAGATGTAAACCACATTTTATATTTCAATATTTTATTTTACTAGCTAAGTTCGGTTAAAGAACCATTTGAGTATATCTCAAGCATTATAAAAGGATTTACATGAATTGTAACATATTTGTTTCGTTTTTAATAATTTAACTTAAAAAAGTGCTGAAGTTTTATTCTTATAGAATATTAATTCCTCATTGGTCCGCCAACAGTAATGTTAAAACCCAACACGATAAAAGCATTAGCATAATTTCATTTGTATTAATTGTAATTTGTACTATTATCAATTTTAATTTCAAAACGGCTATTATTTATGTTAAATTCATTTCAAATTGTATCATTTTACTTTCATTTTGTAAATAATGTTTGTTTTTCCTTTCAATACTATAAATGAGTAAAGTATATGAAGCCGAGGGTAGATCATGATAATAGTATTTATTTTCTGCTTCAACAGCTTTATAATCCTCGTTCGTTCTAATAATATTGTCGTAGGAACGTCGCCACGTTACACGCTTGTTTCAGATGTCACAGGATAAGACTATAATAGCGTGGCAACTGGCAGCTAGTTCTCAGGCTGTGTCCGGTCAACGACGTGGATAGAGTTACCACACAAACGTCGTCGACCACGCCGTGACCACTCCGTGCAGCGGGAGTGCCTCTCAAATTACCCCCCGGATAAGTCAATCATTGGAAACATCCACGTTTACCCAAAATAAAACGCCGTTCAAATGTTGCGTGTGGCGCTCCCGGCATAATGCGTTGCGACAGCCGACATGTTCTGTGCGAGAAAATAAAATTGATGGCACCAGCTCCGAACTTAAATAGCTCCACTGTCCGTCAACGTTTACCGTTCTATTATAAAGTGACACATACTAAATACTCTGTTTTTCTTCATTCGCAAACGTAAGTGTCACACGGAAATTAACACGTCGGACCGCCGAATGCGTAGTTTATTAAAACGAGCCGCTTAACTTGTTTAACTGTTGGGAGGAAGCAATCGGACAAGTGTTAGCGTTAGTCGAAAGCGGCGGGATCCAATTTCCTGCTTCGGGAGTAGTCTTCGCAAATAACTCGGCAAATCAAACAAGGGTCTGACGAGTCTACATATCTGAGGTCGGCCTCGGAGGCGTTTCGATTATATTCCTTATAACAAAGTTTGTAACCGCAGAAGTTAATTACATAGTTGGGGAAGTCCTTAAAACTTTCATAGACTTTCCGAATACTACCTCGTTGCCGTACAAGGGCACAAAGCTATTGACCCTCTTCGGGGATCGAGTGTCTACATTGACTTTTAAATTACTAATCCTGCGGGAGAGGGCAAATAGAAACAGCCTAGCGCTTTTGTTTATGGAGCCGAGTGCACTCGAATACCTTTATTAACCGACTAACCTTCCTCTAGCTCTTATGATTGTTTACGGAATGGCTTTATATTTTGTGGGATGCTTTATTTTGAAGGTGGAGTCTCTAAAATAACTTTGATTATTCTCTCCATTATTTTAAGGAAAATTTTTTCAAGAACTTATCACTACTTAATATTCGTGTTTATAAAATTTTTACCTCCACCGAGTGTTTTAAGCTTTTTGTTATTTCGTATTTAAAAATACTTTGTGGAACTTTCTATCTCGATCTAAGATCTAACTGGCTGTTACAAAACTAAATTTAAACATTTATTTTTTATGCTAATCGAGCAATAATGAAGACATGTTCTATAAACGTTGGATACAGATCTATTTTATCGGACCATCAGAATAAGAATGCGACAGAACAGTCAGCCGCCCGTTGGGCTCAGCCGAGCGCGTCTATTTCCAATGATGGCTCCATACCCCATTTTTTACGTCAAATTCAGTTCACCCTTTCCGTCGAATGAATATTATTCTAACGCTTTATGAGTTTTCACTATGCGCATGTCAAATTAAATTTCGTGATGTAAATGATAATGTTTATTCCACAAATACGTGTGCGTGCCGCGTATAATTTTAAAATACATACCGAGTCTCTTTCAAAATTGTTGATGGTTTTGACGGTTTGATTATAAACGTCTGAAAAAAAAGAAGTATAATTATAACAACAAGATTTTATTGATAATGGTATATAGTATAAAAATTGTTTATTTTGTTAAATACATAATTTCGTGATTAATAGTTAGGATTTAGTGAGCCTATGTGCGAGACAGATCATTAAAATTAATGACCAAAATATGTAAATGATATCAAACAGATAATTTTATAGCGACTAATGATAAAATTAATGAGTTATGAAAGCTGGTAATTAATTATTAGTAGTAATATTATGCACCGTTATTATGGCCAAGATATGAAAATGCATTTTTTCTCACGGCTTTTTAAAAGAGCAAAACGTTTAATGGATGGCATGTATAACCATAAAACTTGAAATTGAAAAATCTGCCGGAACCCGGAGGTTTTAAATTATTATTTTTCGGACAAGCTGAGGATAAAACTTAATGAATCATCGTTAGTTAAGCGAAATGGCACCCTGTAGCTTATGCTTGCTGTATTGGCCCACCGTTTGTGTAAATCACATTTTTAATTACAAAAAAAAAATCTATATAGTAGGCGGTCCCTTATTTATTTGGACTTTGGGCTTGTTAAATTTTAAAATATTCACGAGCCATAAAAGAGGGGATATGTATTAATTATACGCACGCTACGACAATTAGGTCCCCTTTTATGTCGCGAGCATTATTTCGACTGGAATGAAAACATTAAAGTTATTAATGTGGACGGAACAGTCCAAAATAATACGCGGACGTACCTTCCTCGCTCGCTACGATGACTGTTAATGAGATGATATCGTCATTACCGACTATTGATGGGGAATACAAAAATGCCGATTGAGCGCGCCTAACTGCCGTGTCTAACGCGGATAGTGGAATGGGTCCGCTCGAAGCCCTTTGTACCGTCATAATAGAAGTGTTTGTGTTTGGACCTCATTTTTTTGGGCGCAAACTTAAATACCCGACCATCAATCATTTTATAATAATGCTTAACGCTTCGTGGAATTCGATGGATGAAAAATGTAACGTCACTATTTGCGATTTTGCAGTCGAAAAACGGCAATAACGTCATAAAATATTAAATCATCGAAACAAAAGCATCAACGGTTTAAAAAGTTACGACTGCTAATAAAGCTAGTACAAAAGGCTTTATGCATGTGAATTTAGGCGGTCAGAATACATTGTAATAACGTTCACGGGCTTTTAAACCTTAGCGCCTGGGGTTATCGGCTAGATTGGAGTGAATTAATTTTGTGCGATGAGTTAGCCGAGTATATTTATATGCAGATTAGAGAATGGATACTTGTCCGTACGGTTACGATTCACAGGACACGTGGGTCTGTAGAATTATCATTGTTTAACATGCTCCGACTCCGGGGGGAGTAAAACAATACAGATTGTACTGCATATGATAAAGATTCTTGCCAGTATTATAATTATCGAGTTTTACTTTGTTTAAATCTAACAAAGGGTAGGATGGAATGCTTAGACAGTACAAAATTTTAATTTAAAACATATTAATGCCAAATTTTATGCTAGTAAAACGCGCTACCATACTCTGGATTTGGCAACAAAAATCTGGCCCCAAAATCGCTAATGCAATTCGCATGCGATTAAAGTGCACAATAAAAGTATAGCTGCACAATACCAAATCCGGTCTACACAAGAGATGCAAAATTTATTTTTATTTTACATTTTATGAAAAATGACGCTATAATGCTGGTAATATGAAAAATTTCCTTCGCGGGCACAGCGCCAATGCACACAATAATTTGGCCTCGACTCAAAGAAAGGGATGTTGATACAATATTTACTTTATCGTAGCGAGCTTAACAATGCTAATACTGTTACACAACTAGATTTATCTGCTAGGTGAGAAATCTAGTACTGGGGTAACAACTGGTACATTTTCGTGTCTATTGCCCGTTTCAAATGGATCAGATAATTTTGAGATAACGGGATTACGAAGGCTTATTGTTGAATATTGGAACAAAATATTGCTTTATTTAGTACGGTTTAGTATCGAAGCAGGTATATTGTAGTTAACGACGATTGAAATAGTATTCAATGTAGCTGCAAGTGTGAAATGTGAAAACGTTAAAAGCCAGGATATCCGGGGTTATTGTCACTTAACTTTTTATGATCATTTTTTGCCAGAGTGATATACGATCTGTCTATCTTTGTGAATTTTTAGCAAAAAGCGGATTAAAGCTTACAAAATAATGCAAACTACAGATTTCACAAAAATATTTAAACAGTGTTTAACTAAGCAAGATTTGCTGTGAATTTCTGTCGTGAGACGATTTCACTATTCCAGAAAAGGACTGCGAATCTTGATTTGTTAAACACTATTTAAATATTTTTATGAATAAGGGAGTTAAATTGTCAATTTCTTATACATCGCCGCATTATAATTGATGCCTTAGACATGTTTAGATTCAACATTTGAAATGTGCATATCATTAGACTAACAAGACGTGGCTGTGTGGTCCCTACGTTTTCTTTTTTGTTTCTGTTCACTATTCCTCGGATGTATCCTGGCGGAGGTCTTTCACAATCGACCTGTTCAAGGATTGTTTTATTCCGTCCATAAACCCTTGTCATTCATTTTACTCAGCACAAGTATTTTTTTATTACATGTCCCTACTTATTGCAATAACGTTTGCGTTTAATATTGCATATTTTATTTTTAAAAGTAGTTATTTTTGCACTTGTTTGTTAGATTTTTTTACTTCTAATAAAGTATTTAATAATGGACACTGTTACGCTTAAAATCACATTTACATGAGCATCTACTTACAATGTTCCTAAACGACTAGCTAAATTAGCACATAACTCAATTGACAGTATTGTAAATCCATTCTCATGGAAGTGTAATATACATTTCAATATGAAATTGTTTAGTGACAATAACCTATAGCGGCAGCAGTATCGTATTTTCGAAATATTAAATTTTATAGAACATATAGTCATATTTATAGACGTGATAGAAATGTACTTTATTATTCCAAATAGCTCGTCATAAAATAAATTATTGCAGTAGGCAGTTACGTAATATCGCTCTATAATAGTTCCAAGTTGGCTTTATGGTGTATACTCGTGTAGAAATATAATAATATAACAGGTATAATTTACGTTTTTAACGAATTTACACTATTTTCTGCAAAAAAGTGATTTTCAATGGCACAATGAAATCTTATTTTATTTAAGAAAAAAATTAAAAAACAAAAAAAGAATTATGTTAAGATACAAATGTAGTAAATACTATTTTTCTAATTATTTTTAACTAAGAGGAACAATACTGAAATTGACAAGAAAATCTTCATTACGGATTCATTAATCAGAAACCGCTACGCGAAACAATACGGAAAAATATAATAGAATTATTATTAACGAACATCAATCAAATGTATCTTATCTGAAACTCATCGCTTGACCGAATGTTATTAATAGATTTGTATCAGATCAGCTCCAGTAATATCTATTTGTCGGGATACTTTTTACTCGCACCCAAATTACAGTTCAATGACCTATGATGAATGATACTGATGATTACATCCATAGAAAGTATGCTATAGTTTTGTAATTATGCATTGGAAAGTCGAGTAGTCTTAGAATTCAAAACCTAACAAAACGTATTATTGAGTGTACCGTTTTGACGAAAAGCGTTACTGATTAATGCACAATGTACAACATCGTGCTTTTGAATGACAGAAAATATAATAGAGTTAATAGGTCGATTACAAGTAGCAGATCAAACGCAAGCAATTTTTATATTTAAAATTTAATTTTATCTGAAATTACATCACAATCAGAAGTAGCATATAAATCATATCACTTTAAACTGGAAAGCATTACAACACATTAACGAGCAATAATTCGTCCGATTACGAAACGTCACCGTCCGGAGTCCGGACATTCTGAGATGCCGGATTAGTGTTATTGACAGCGACGATAATTTTAAAACTTTTTTCGTGTACACTTTTATCGTTGAGTGTACTTTAATAGACTTGATGAAAGCGATACAAAAACTTGTCAATATTATAACTACCTTTTGAGATGAGAATATGTAAATGTTTCACAATGTCGGTTTAAATTTATAAAAAAGATTTTAATTAGTTAATAGTAAGTGGGAAGTAAGACATAAAAAAAACTCCATGGTTTTCTTTATGTATATGGCCGTAAAAGCGTTACCCCTTTGTTTAAGTAGTTGGGTAGCAAAATTTCCTCGGTTCAATTCATTTAATTTATTATGTCGCATAAAGGGTAACCTTTAGTTTATGTTAGGATATAAATGAAGATTTCAATTTTGATAGCAGTTTTATAACTTTATTTAATGCAAATAAAATTAAGCTTTGCGACTTAACGTTCCACGGATTACCATAAAACGTGTTTGTGTTCAGGTTTATTACTTTTATAATTGAGTACACTTGCTATAACTTTTTTCATAAAACTATAAAAATTAAAAAATAATTTTAACGAGTTTTTCGCTCGACTGTACTTCAAATCATTAAAGTTCAGTTAAGTAACTTTGATACTTGACAATGGTATAAATAGAAAAGTCGTGCACAAAAGTGCATGTAATTTCATTATCCATTAGTATAATAACCACGTAAAACCGTAGGCAGGGAATATCGTTGATAGTTCAAACACGTGTGCTTTGTTTAACGCGTCCCATGTAGGGTTACCACTGGCAAGATTAGTTTGATAAAAACATGACATCATTTATTATCAACAACAGAAAAGGTTTTTACCAAATTTAAACTAAAAATAAAAAATGGCCAGAATTAAGTATTACGTACTTGTGTTTCATCGTTAAAAGTGATTTTACATTTGACATAATATCAATGCCACCTGCATTTAAATGGATATTTAGGGACAGTTGCGCTCAATGAAGAAATAACGACTTAATTAAAACTTCATAACTGTGTCTTATATCTTCAAAACTGTATTTTTTAACTTTTTTTTTATTAAGTATTTTTCTATTAGTGACAGCCCTAATGTTATGGATGCGCTAACTAAACGATCTATCATCTCTTACAATTTACATAGCGCATGCGTTGGACTAATATTAATAAGCAAACAAGTACATTTTGGCTTTAACACGTTCGCTAACGGACAGACAATCAACGCATCCTATTAGCTTTATTAGTTTAACGTGTTACTTTAGCGCATTCAATAAACGGATTTTCGAATTAAGATACTATTAAAGTAGTCGAATCGTTGTTGAGAAAAGGGCGTGTATCAGAAAACGCAAGACATAAAAAAATATATGTATCACCAACAATAAAGTAGGAAAAGCAAACATTTGCCGAAGGGAAAGAAGACATACTTTCTCTATATAGTTCCGACGGTCACAAATCTTGAAGACTCGCTTTAATTTTTTTTGTTAGACAAAAAAAAAGTGCAAAACGTACTAAACAATTTTTTACTACCATTCTTTGTTTTTATAAAAATTTTCATCGAAACTCTCCGCTCCGAGTAAAAGAAACATCAGAGATATTCCATGGAAATCGAGAAACGTATCAAATATTCGAATAAAAGTATCAAGACTTTCGAAAAGGTATCAAGACTATTTCGAATACAGTCGGCACGAAAACGATTTCTTCAATAATGTGCATACAAACCACAAATGTATGCGGCAGGTGTCCACATTTACATACGATTTTCATACGCAATCCCGACTTGGTATATTTGATATTGAAATTTGAAATTACTATATAAACATATTTTTATAATTAACATTTCAATTTGGGCTGCCATCTCATATTTTTACTTCATGTATTTAATTTTTTTTATAGCGTCAAGCAGTTTTGTGATATAGTAATAGTACTCATAGATAATTTATTTTACCGATACATATAAACATTTTATTACCTCTATCACTCTGGTCCTTGAAAAGTGTTTTGTGTCTTTACCTTTAGTTTAAAATTATTGAAATAAAGTCATTATTTATCATAATAAAGTTATTCATGAAACAAGCTATAAAGTTGAAAGTTTTTGATTAAATTAAAAAGACCCGTCGGTTTAATTTACGTTCTCAATAAAATGTACGTTTCTTTTACAAATCTTATCATATGATGGAACGTAGGTAAGTAATTAAAAAATAAAGGTGTGCTCACAAATTGATACAATGCCGTGTCCAGCAGGGTTCCGTTGTTGATCTATTTATTTTACATTGGTGACATTGATTCGTACGAAGTTTGTATATTTTTTAAAGCTTTAATAATTTTTTTAGTTTTAATTTTTTTTTTAATCACAATAAATTAAATATTTAGAATATGTTGTCTGAGCAGAACATAATCCGACCAAATAACGAAGGCTCATGATTCCGTTTCACTGATCTAATTTACAAATTATAAAACTTTTAAAAGTAAAAAAATCTAAACAAGAATATAAAAAAATACGTAACACAAAAGAAAATAAATTAAAAGATCAGTTTGTTCCGCTTATTCAATGCTACTTATCCTTAAATTATACAATCTTTTTTCTACGGAACCCAAAACACTTATCACAAAAACCTTTTCTTGGCTGGATTTTGAATAAGTGATAATTGTGCACCTGGCCTTAATAGACGTCTCACAGATAGTTATGTGATTGACAGTATCTACAAAGGAAGACGATAGATACCCTTAATTTTGTTTGCGTTGCTTTTTGTTTAATTATGTTTTTTATAAGAACACTAGCTGTTGCCCGCGGCTTCGCTCGCGTAGAATTCTAGTCGCCTAGAAACCACGTACTGGCGCCGTCGCATGCTATGTGTCAAAGATGGCGCTGTATGTGAAAATGATTTTCCCTGATTCTCCTTTTTTTTTGAGCATTTTCCTTAATTTTCTTAGCTGTAAACCTCACGGAGTCTGAGACCGTGAAAATTGGTTTCTGCATTCTGAAGTTATTTTTACCCCACTATATATAATTACCCTACAATATTTATATTATATATATAAAAGAAAGTCGTGTTAGTTACACCACTTATAACTCAAGAACGGCAGAACAGATTTGGC
>JAOTAV010000012.1:1757572-1773995 GCA_026546445.1 Cyclargus thomasi
ATTAATATTTTTTTTTCACAAGAACCTTCTTCTTATAATAACAAATACAACAAAAAAAGAATTAGTGAAATCCGTCTGGTCTTACACGCGTGATGCCGTGACCAAGGAAAATTGGTTTCATTTTTATATATATAGATGTAATAAACGATCTTAAAATCAAGGACGGAAGTAGCTGCTTCAGTAGCAACTTTTAAATTTTTTGTTTTTTGGTTTGAAGACAAAAATTGTATATTTTATGTTTAGTCGTATATGTTAAGAGTTTGGGACCAACCACTAACCAACCAAGGTCACCTTGGTCCCGACTGGGGAGTGAGGACCCCGCGAATAGTTGGTTGGTTAATTTTTTTTCAACCCCATTAACGGTGTCAGGGCTTGTTATTAACATCAATATGTTGTTATACATATGTCACTCAACAAATGGTTGATTAATGCTTACTAATTGTGATCCTTTAGTTGGGAATGCTGAACGAGACGAAATTTGGTTAACCCGACCAAGGTGACCTTGGTTAGGTAGTAACCAACTATCAACACGTACAAACTCGTGATTGTCTTATGGAATATATGACCCTTGGTTGGGTGGCGTGATACGTTAGAGGGAGGGAGAGAGATTGGTGAAAACAGGCAATAGGTGCATAGATATAGAACCAATCAGATACGTATGTAGCGAACTCAAAAACTGTCGTCAGAGCCGAAACAAAAAAGGCTACCAACAATAGACACAAGCAGCTAATAAATTATAGCAGTAATAAATTTTAATCAACACGATTTGAATCTGAATTACTTGTAATTATTCAGCACATAAAATGACAACAGCCTTCGCATAACTTAGGGATCTGCATATTTTGCCACCCAAACTCTTGTTGAGAGGGAGACAAGAATATTTTGCAGGCATGTAAGCAATACCATGGTTGGCATATTTGGTACTTGCCACTTGCCACTTGCCACTCGTCATATTACTGTACAATACTTCATTATATTATATTATTTACTACCGTAAAATTTATACTATGGACACGTTTTATTAATCAAATGAACTAAGTCCACCTCATTTATATACTTTTGTATCGACTCTATATGACTCTACCACGTGTTCCAACGCGGCAGCATGAAATTATATAGGAAAACAGTTTCAGATTTCTTTTCATACACTGCATTCCAGTGCAGTTATCTGTTAATACAGTACAATACAAACTTCTGCTACAAAGTAGTTAATATAATCAGGCGTTATTATGCAGAAATCCATAGCTTTTAAGCAATTAAGATTTTTAGCAATGTTACGCGAAATTAACCTCAACCTGTAAGTAAAAATGCGAGTTGAGAACCTCGACGCGCGTTTCGCCCAACACCGGGGCATCCTCAGGATATGGACTCTACGAACAACGTCCGTTAAGTATTATAAGAGGTTCTCAACCCGCATTTTTACTTACAGGTTGAGGTTAATTTCGCCGAACATTGCTAAAAATCTTAATTTACTAAACTTCCTGCTTCAAAGTATATTTTTTGTATTAGGGGGCAAGCGAATAGACAGATAATCTCTGACTCTGACTGAAATCCTTCTGAAAATCATCCAACCCAAAACTTACAAAGCCTGATAGGGCGAGTATGTTACAAGTATTGACAATGTTAGCACTGGCGTCACCGTCTTAAATAATAATTTATGTTTATGGAACGACATTACGACATACAAGTCATGATTTTTTACCATTCATTCGACATATCGGTGACATGTTAGATAACGTTCGAACATACAATAATTAGTTTTTGTAAAAATTTAACAACCTCTGTGGCGCAGTGCTTGAGCGCTTTGGTTGCTCACGCCGGGGGAGCAGGTTCGAATCCCGCCGACATAACAAAACGTTTTTCAAAGTTCCTGGGTCATGGATGTGTATTAAATATGTGTATTATATAATAAAAATCTTAAATGTGTATAGTATAAAAAAGTATTAAATATATTTCCGTTGTCTGATACCTGTAACATTCCTTCAGGTACTTAGCACGTGGCCAGATTGACGTGGTGTGAAGCGTCCATAGATAATAATATTATTATTAGTTTTTAACAACGATGGTCTAATTTAACTAGACCATCGTTGTTTTCCAAATTCGTTAATTGCGATGTACCGCACATTTTATTGGATTAAAAATCTTAGCTTAGCTTATCATTTTTTAAAGTTAAAATAGATACAGATCGCGGATCAAAGTAATTTGGTCGGGCTATGTCAAACCCAGCCGACATACGAGTATGCCGACCAAATTACGTAGACCCTTGCCTAGTCAACTGCACATCTTTCGATTTCCCCCATTATACATATAATATACATTTTACATTATTTATTCATTTAACGCAGGCTCTGCATCATCAGAGATGATCGCTGTAGGTACGTAGGCACGATCATTGTGCAAGCATTCAAATTCCACACAATTCTTCGTAGTGCTGCGTCAACAAGTTGATGAAAGCAATCATAGACAATAATCGTCGTGCAGAAGCGAGTATGCCCCGAGTATATCGGGTGTCTTCGTATATAAGATTGCCTGATTATGAAAAGGAGCCATAAAGGAGGCTGTCCACTCTCGCCGAGACACAGCGAGACCGCCCGAGTGCGAGAGTGTAAATGGTTGCACTCTCCTCGTCTCGCCTGTCAGCCGCTTGCGAGAGTCTCGCTACAAGACTCAAAGGCTTTCGGAGAGAGTTTACAGCCACCATTACACTTCTTATTTAATATTGAAGTATATTGGAGTAAATTTAAAGAGAGCCAGTTGACGGACCTACGCCATTTGGTCGGAATATATCAAATCTATGAAAGTCGCTGAGTCTGACATAACCCGACTAAATTACTTAGATCCTTGTATCTGTTTTAACTCCTACACAGGCGGAATTAAGGTCTCGTGGTATGTGGCGAAGTATCGGTGGATGCAAACACTAAGAGAACAACGATTTCAATTATTGTAAAGCTTATCAGTTATCAGTTAAGTAAAAGGCTTCCTTGTAAAAAACTAACTGTGTTTGAAGATATTCACAAACATCTTTGTACTAAATAAAAATTATAAAGATCTTTTTATTGCAATAACTGCCAGTAACAAATACTCCGTTGTACATACTACTAAGAGATAAGATATTGTAGGTATATAAAAGATGTTATTATTCATACAAATTGACTTACATCGACTGCCCTATTCATGGTTGTACACTTATTTTGATAAAATGTAGCTCGCTTTAAAAGTATAGAGTAAGGAAATGTAGAGAGTGCTTTGTTATATACTATATAAAAATAAGTCGGGTTTTCCTTCCTGACGATATAACTCCAGAAAGCACGCACCGATTTCGAAGGTTTCGTTGCATTCGTTAAACAGGTCTCGAGATCCGTGAAGTTTCAGGAAAAAAAATCAGGAAAACAGTTAAAATCATTCTTCACATACAGCGCCATCTTTGATACATAGCATTGTTCTACATCGGCACTTGGCAGCTACTCATTGTACTCTGCTCAGTTATTTTCATATATTAGAGTTTGAAATTTTCATTGCGGGTTCCGTTTCTTATCTTTGTTAGCACGCGAACGGAGTCGCGGGCTATAGTAACTTATAATACTGTCAGTAGTTCTATCATCTGTGATACGAACTTTGTTTAAAATATTCTATGATTAGATAAATATATTTCTTATTCATTTTTTTTTCTTTCTGAATTATTTATTCATTACGTTTTGAATTATTTGATATTTCTCAGTATCAAAGAAAATTTTTAATACGATTTGTAATATTTTTATATTTTTACACTGTATATCTTTTGAATTTTTAAGCAAATTAACATTTTATTTGAATTATTATATTAATTACATATTTTACAATTATTCTAAACGGAAAAATTACCAATGACAATAGGTAAGCACTAAGCCACAAAATTTTAGTAATTTGAACGTCTTGGTCATAATACCTTAAGATTTCACCTGCCAAGTACCAACGTACTCATTTTTCTGTATAATTAAATTCATTATAATAATTAAATTTGAATAAAATTTAAATAACAAAAATACTTAAGACATTTCCGTAAAACCTAATATGAATATAATATTTTGTTATTCTTATTCCAGAATCATGTTTACGTTAAAGCATGTTAAAGCTAGCACCGAAATTAGAAATCCGAAATAAGTCGTTCTAAAATTATAGGCGCTGGCAATGAACTGAATTTAAAATGGATATAGGTCAAGTTAAATAGTTTGCTTATTTAGAAAAGTTATTAAATACTCAAAATAGTGTGGCTGTCAAGTTAGCTGTTAAATCTTTGGAATTTCTGACTTTTACTTAAAGGAAAGCTAGCGGGAGTTTTCAGAGTCAGATAGAAAATTATTACAAGGATTGTAGCTTTTTACCATCGAGCATTTGTTCTGTTCGGAAAAAAAATCCATCTAAAGCCACTGCGGTCTGATTGGTCGAAAGTATCGGAGTACGTATACACAGGTCTTTTATTGGTGCGTACTGTTTAAGTGCGAGCGTCAGTCGGTTGGCGCTCAATTTATCAGTGCCAAAACACTGACAAGTTTCGGATACGGGTGGCTCACATTACTTCTCTATTAGTTATAGATATATAGCGATGGTAGTAAATTTTTACATTTTGTTACTTTAAATATCTAGGTTATAAGTGTCCTATAAGTGTTTGACCACTTCTTGATAAGTGTCATATCCTATCTGGTACTTATCAGCAAGTAGTAAAACTGGCCCTTAGTCGTTATTAGTATAATTCAAAGTTATTGGTAAAACTTGAACAGAACTGGTTGCATGGCCTCTATTTACCTTATTACTTAGCCAACGCCCACAGATTATCACGATAAAGTTGAGAACACCTCAAACTCAGAGTAAAATGCACTTTATATTGATCTTTTCAATTCGGTCGTACTGTAACCTCTTGCATTGCATTCATCTACTCCACTCTCACCTATGAATTAGAGAGGGACAAACGATGTTTACGTTTGGGTATTTTTACAACTTTCTAGAAGGTATTGAATGAGGTGACCGATTGTTTGAAACCTTTAATGCACCGCTAGGGATTTTACTTACTTCACAGAAACGAATATTATTGTTTCCTTCGTGGAAGGAATTAATTGCTGATTTGACAACAAGGTTGTGGGAGGCAGAGAGGAATGCCTACTTTTTAAAACTTGGTTTTTATGCTACGTTTGATCTTAACTTACAACAGCGATACTTGTTTTCCATAGAACTGGTGGTTTTAAAATGTTAGATTTATGTCGTCAGTACTTTTTATTCTTTCGTCACTTTTTAAAACTACTGATAACTATTTTGCCAGCGGCTTTGATAGGATTAAGAAGAATTTTCATACAAATTTTCATTTCCTTGGGTGTAGACCTTATTCAAAGCCCTTTCTTTCGGATGCCGTCCAGTAGTTTGTTTCGTCAGTTGATAGATGACTGCGTCACTTTTCAGTTTTAAATATTTGAGGTATTGTGTGCCATCGTAGAAATTTTTTCCTAAGTCATTCCAAACCAGCTGACGGGCCTACGACATTTGGTCGAAACATGTCAACTCAACCAAAATCGTAGGTATGTCGATAACTCGACTAATTTACTTAGGTTCTCATTCTGGCTTTGAGTCCACTTACCTGATAGTTGGTATTACTTTTATAATTAACTCATTACTATATAGTATATATCACCAAGACGGTACACAAATAGTTTTCAGTACTTCACTGTTTGCGATACGCATTCCTCTGCACTGATAAGCCCGACTCGAGTTCAGTTAGCTATTCGTATCATACCTCCTTAAAGACTTTAATACTAAAGCCGTAAGGATGAATTTCGAAGAAACTCCTAGCTAAAATAAGTCTGAATGGTGTCGTATGACGAATTTAGCCCACAGATGTTAGACTAACGTGGCCTTCTAACCGATTTTGAATATGGAATTGTTTATTGGAACTAATTAATTGTTAGACAAGAGTCAAGACCTCACTCGTAAAATTTCGATAAGTAATTATTATTGTTGTTAGAACAATGATTTCATACTTAGGCTCTTTTTCGCCGCTTAGGCTATTTACAACTTTTTTTAACAGATTCTCCATACAACATCTGTTAAAAAAGTTGTTAATATACTATCCGAAACTTATTGAAACAGGCCCTAAGGGCAGTTTGCAATCTACTCCCCCACACCCAGAAGGTGTTGACAATAGTATAAGTGACATAAATATAACAACTTTAAGGGGCTTTTTCACCACTTCCTCATAAGAGTCTGTAAGGCTATTGACAACTTATGTGACAGTTGAAAATGGAGAATCTGTCAATAATTTGTGGAAGGCCTATCCGAGACAAAAAAACACAATTTTTATAAAGCTCAACCAGGGTTCAACCAATTTTTATCAAACAGACAATTAATACAAAAGTAAGAATTAGGTTAATTTACAACATTGGAACAATTACCCATTTTAGCCTGACTCAGAAACTAGCAATTTTTTTTATTTAAAATAATTTCTGATAAAAGCCTCCGTTTACGCAAAAGAAACAGCAGAATGAAAGAAACAAAATGTTTGTTATTCGCGTCAACTCATGCCTTCAATTATTTATATTACTAAGCTGTAGTAAACTACTATAATATTATAGTTGTATACATGTAATTAATATTCTCACCGGTTCTGATAAGCTATTCAGGTTATCAGGAAAAGATAAAACATTTTGCACAACAAGGTAAGCGCCAAGCGCAGTTTTTATAAAACAATTTTATAAAGCGGATACTCTGCATAAGACATTTGGTCTTATGCAGAGTATCCTAAAATAAAAAATGTTTCGGCTTTTGAAGAAAACCATTCTTTAAAAAAAATTACGTCTTCCGCTTCTATCTGAAGATTTTAAGCGACTTTTAAACAACGGATGAGTAAGGTTTACATAGTGTTGATACCTACTACCTAAGTAGCCTAAGCACCACCAGATGGTTTGATCTTGCTTGGATGCCTAAGTGAATTTGATGGGTAGTTCCCATCCGGGGTGTCCCGCCTGTTTACCTCTATCAGCGCATGCGCAAAGATTTTCCCCAAAAATGTAGCCCAAGATTTTGATATTGTCACGTTTTTGTAAGCCCTGGGACCGCAAAAGTACAACAAAGTAAGGGAAAGGTGTTACCAGTTCGAAAATATTCAATAAACAAGAACATAAAACAACATATTAGAAAGGCAGTCGGTCGCGGTAAGTTTTTGTCCGCTGCAGATGTTAGCTCTAACCAGCTGCTGTATTTTTTAGGTCGTAGAATTTAATTATAATTTGCCTAATTACACAAGTATACAGACTATTCTAGAATAAACTCGCAAAGGAGCCAATAGGGACCATCCGTAAAAAACCTCAAAAGAATTACTTTATTTTTAGACATGATGTCACCTAGAAATTGTACATCTGAAATTCGAAACCAACTCAATATTTAAAATTTCGAGATTATGTTTTCAATTTAATGTGATGTCCTTACCCCCCTCCCCCCCTTTACTACTTGTTACGTACACTATAGATAACCCCCTATAGGAAACTTTGCAAGCGTTTCAAGAAAATCAGTACCATACAACTTTTTATCCCGACAAAAGATCACTTACTTTGGTGCAACTGCATTACGGGTGCTTAGTTACAATCATTAATTTCTTAGAGTCTGTCCGTCATTCACATAGCATGTCGCTAATTGTCGGTAAAGCAGCCGCGGCAAGGTTATCGAGTATTGGATCGATTGTAAGATGTGCCCGGTTACACGACCAATGCGATTAAACACGTGTTTGCCAAAACGACATATATTTTTTTTCTTTTTAGTTTAATATATTCACTAGAAATAAATAAGTCTATGCCAAAATCATGTCTATTAGTTGCTTCGTTAGGGCGTAAAATGGAGAACAGAAAACACTCGCATTTTAACATGGTATAGTTTATTTTCACACTCATTAATACCACGTTCATTAATAAACACTTTTTTATATATTTTTTAAAATATTTGTATCTTATCTTCGTATATATATGTGTATGTATATTTTAATTTATACATATTTTTATTTATTTTAGTTTATATACGTATTTTATGTTATTTAGTTTATATATTTATTTTTCTATAAGTATTTGTTTTATGTACTGTCGTGTGCACTTACTATTGTTACCTCCTCTTCAAAATTTCGTTTATTAGGTCTACTGGAAGAGATTCCATTGGAATAAGTAGTACCTTTGTACCAAATTGTGTTAATTTTAAGCCTTTCTTTGTATTTTGTTTATGTGTAGATAAATTATTAAATAAATAAATAAGTAAAAATAGTTTATGGATGCAAAAGTATTCGTAGTTTCACAATTGACGAAGGCGAATTATTAGCAATAGCAATTTCGGTTCAACGCCGTCAACATCACCGCTTCGTTCGGTACAAAGTCATGGACCATCGTGCATCGTAAGTACTTTTACTATTTATGCCGAAGATGGCTTTTATATTATTATTACCATTCATATACGTATTACCACCCAGAAATTTTAGACTGTTTTTACTCTTTCTCGCTAAGTCGTACTTTTTAAAAACTTCTTTACACACTTGTTTAATATCATTACACATTATTTTATTACCATAACTAACTTCGCAGTCAGTTCTTTGCGTTTTACTTATTAAGGTATGGGTTTAGCATTATTACCCCCCTGCGCCTATTAGCAGCTAGATAATAGCACCAGAAAAAAAATGGGTAACATTTTGATGGACAAAACGAGACACACCTGTCAGTTCACATAAATTAAAGAATTCTAAACAAGTTTGTTTGAGACTAGACTACAATAAATAGAACTTATGAATATAGCTAAGAGGAAAATACCATTAATACTTTGTAAACAATACTATTACTCGGCTATATTATGTCTGCATTGAAAATTTACAATAAGGTATTTCTTTCTAGACGTTGCTTTAAAGTAGACGATAGTCATGCTAATTTCAATTAAAATTCTAATAATAATTTATTTTAGCCTAAATTTTTTTATCGCAATGATAATTTTGTTTTTATTCAACTACTTGTAGTTTCAAATACTTCCAGTTTTAAAATTTATAACATTTTGCACCTTTGCTTAAAATATTTTCGCTGTGTATTCGCTGGGTACGTATCAAAATACGGCTCTTCACAACTTAAATGGCAGATGAACGATCAAAAGTAGCGGTTAGCCTAACCGACACTTGTCAGGAAGTGGTAAAACAGCACCTTTGTTTTGTAAAACTATGAAATTCAGGAAATAATTTTAAAAAATTGGTAGGTTTAATCTGGTTAGGTCGACGATCCAAGCTATTTTCATACACAAACAATCAACTGAAATGACCTTCAAGGTTGAAATTACAATAACTGACTGAACTGACAACAATTATTTCTGTCGTTTTTGGCAACCGCCGTATTATGGTTTTGAAAGGAAATAATGACATGTTTTCTGCAAATAATAATCTGCAAATTTTACTAGCCCTTCCCCCCTAGACAAGTGGCAAGCTATTATCGTTAACGAAAATCGCGTGTCTTTGTATGAGATTGACATTTTCGAACGACGACTAGAGGGCTTGCCATTTAAAGAAAATTGTTAGAGACGCTATGTACACCGTTTTAAATAAAAATAATAAGTTATGTATTAAATGTATCTACAAAATATTTTGCTCTATGCAAATTATTTGTATGTCAAAATTTCTTGTATTAATGCAGACTTAGCCTCTATAAAATATGAGTATGTAGGTACTTAAATCTGGTTGAACTGATGAAAATGTATAAATAAATATATTTTTTTAATTTTTATGGTACAATATTTTTCCTGTACATTTTTGAAAAAAAAATTATCACATTGAATTTTTTGAACAACTTTTAACGATGGAATTATAGAGCGCCAAAATGATCTTGATCAATAATTGGTCGTTGAACTGAATTGGGTTTGATTATTGCTGATCATCGATCGATGGATCGTTCAAAGTCACCTTCAGATTAAAACAATGGCAATCCACATCACATCTCAACAGACCAAAACGTGTTTTATTGCTGTATCCAATGCATGCTAACATGCCAAATACCTCTCAATCTATATCGTTAAAAGGAAACACAGTATTCAAGAAAAAATATTGGGCTAAAGTAGACCTTAAACAGAGCAAAATAAGCGTTGTTAAGGAAAAACACTGTATTCTTGAATACAGTGTTTTGCCTTTCCACGTTAGTGCTACTAGTTATGCTATTATTTATTCTGTGCTACTACGAGGTACGCAAAAAGTTACTATATTCATATCTCATATCAGTTACATTGATGATGATGGTTGGATAGGTTGTAGGAATTCTTTTGCTCATAACAATATATCTTGGGGATCCCGGGATTCAAAGGATCTTAGTTTCATTAAGATCGGTTGAAGGGGTTATGATATTTCCCAAAGATGTTATATATCATCGAGGAAATAGATTCGTAGCTACTTGACGGACATACGTCTTTAGGTTTGAATATGATAACTTCATGAGCCGTGACATTCTGTCGACCGGGTTTATTAGTATGGAAAATAACATGCATTTCGAAAAGAATCTCTTAACTTTATAAAATACAAATTATACAAGGTAATAAACTGCGTGAATATGATATCAGGTGTACACCTGCTAAAACCGAATAATATAGAGCAAGTAAAATGTGGAACCGATTTTCATTCATTCTTTTGTCAATAATAACCAATTGTCAATAATAACTAACAATATAGTTCGTTAGCCTGCAAAAATGCGCTCAAACATATGGGTACCGCAGGAAGTAAAACAATCACGATTATGTAGAGCCAGTCGCATGGATGACCGAATGAACCAGTGGAAAGAATGAATGGATTCAATTCAAATGGAATCAATATCGAGGTCACGAGTGACCGTTTTTTGAATAATTTTGATACTCGATACGTGAAAATGTTTAAAAGAACAATGACACGCATCAAATTCGATTTATGTAAACGATAACAATAGCTGAATAGAATAAAAATGATTTTGGTAAGTATTGTAGCATAAAAAAAGAACAATTGTATATATGTACAAAACGAATGCAGTAACTGATTACAAAACAAAAAAAAATTAAACAAATAAATAAATAAAACGTAGAAGACTTTTCTTTGTTCCTTTTGGTTATTTCTTGTTTTTCTAGTATTTTATTTTTGTACTACTCAAAATTCAAATTAAAAGATGCTTTGCTAAAATACTTGTGAAAAATTCCTTTTTCAACAAGGAACTCTACTTTTTATTAACTTCCTTATATTTATAAGAAAAATAAAAATACATATATAAAGCATAAACATCGCTACAGAAAATAAATTATAGTAACTTACACAGATGATTAAACAAAATGCTATCTATCTTTATTCTGCTTTAAATGTGCTTTATCTTTATCTTATTGTTAATTACAAATGAATATAACAATGTCACGTTACAATTTATTTTATTAAAAAAACCATTCTTAATATTTGTTATTGTAAAATAAAATGTTTGAAAAATTATTAATCTGTGTACACATTTGCTATAAATGAAACGAAGATGTTTTTAAGTGAGTATTAATTTAAAACAAAAATATATGCAAATATTATAATGTAAACAATATACAAGATTTGATATATTATGTTTGATGACCTTTGATAAAAGAAATGCCTGATAAGAGACGAAGATCTAGAAAATTTATAAGATTGTTTTTGAAGTGGACAACTTATATAAATGATAAAGATATGAAAAGATAAGAAAAGAAAGCCAGTATACATACCTATTATGTTATAAATGGGAAAAAGTGTTTCTTTCTTTGATTGTTTATTTGTCCCTCCTTCATGCCCAAATGAAGCCACCAATCGCCCTAATTTTTGGCATACACGTAGTTCAAAGGATGCAGATTAACAAAGGCAGTTTTTGGTTTTGGAAAAACAGTACGTTCTCAAAGGAGGCTTACAAGAATAATTGTATTTGTACGCAATTTTCGAGTTTCACGCGAGGGAAGCAGCGGCCAAAACGTAGTAAAGAAACGCTAACAGATTCAATAAAAAAATAGTTTTCTTTAAATGTAAGTAAGTATATAGTCAGTTTAGTAACTGTGTATGTTGAGGTGTGACTAACGGTATTGCAGATTATTGCAAAGATTCGTACTTCGTATTAAATAATCCTTTTTAAATATTTAACAAATAATATATTTCAGTACGTTACAGAAAAATGTATTTTAATTAAAGTGACAGTACTTATGACATTTCGCTAATAAACTGAACAACGATAACGAAATGTACAGTAGCCTTTATAATGGATTTTTATCGTTTCTATAAAGAATATGCCGATATATTGAACAGACATGACTCGGATAGCGACTTATGTTATCGAACGCCGAGGTACATCTGTCAATTATATTAGGTGTATTTTGATCGATGACTGTATCAGAACTGTATAGAGAAGCGACGAAGAAAACGCATTTGCTGGGAGCCTCTTGTCTTTAAAGTCTGGTTTACACGTATTAAGTCGATATATAGTAACTAAATTGTACTTTAATTTCAACTTATTAACTTCATGTAAACACAAAATTTAGTAGGAAGTCGCCATGTTAAATCACTTGAAATTAAATTAAAATTTAGTTAACTACTTATCTACTTAATACGTGTATAGACAACATTCAAACAAGGATTCTTTTGCTGAAATGACATTAACTCTTTACGAATGTATCAATGGAAATGATATATTCAAAATAATTCTGGGATCATAAATTTTTCAGTATCTATAATGAATAAAACATAATGTAGTATGCTTAAGTAATAGTGTGAAAACCTGTTGAAAACAAAACACACTCGTACCTGTTCAAAGCAAATGACAGTGATAAGATAAATCGTAAACGAAGATAGCGATAGTGGAGAGTCTGTTCATTTTATGAACATAGACATATGACCATGTAATATGGTAGGAAATACAGTAGGAAGATTCCATACAAGTCCACATACATTTAGAAAACTGGAGTGTGTGAGTCACGAAATCGGTCATTGTTGGATGACTTTCGAAAAACATATTATATACATTGTGTATGTCGAAACTGTATATGCTGAAACAATGTAGATATGAAGCAGAACCAGTATATAATCGAACACTATTAAGGCTAATTGGTACATATGTGTTTGCAACACGCGTAGAAATGATTTAATTTCGTTGTAACTTCAATCACAACTTAAGGTTACAACGACAGTGGACCCCCGGTAATCCGACAAACGTTTTGCAAACGCTGTCGGAATATCGAATTACTCGGATGATAGAGAGGCCCTATAGTCCGGATTTATTTCACCAAAGAGTACCTTGTAATCGGGAAAATAACAAATCCAATGACAAGATTCTATACATTATATATATATACAAATCATACATCATTATGTGTGTCAAATTTAGTAAATCGAACGACGCAATAGATATCTTACGTTTAAATATAAAATTAACGTCAAAAATGCAATACAAGTTATAGCTTGTTCAATAAGACATTAGCGAAGATTGGCAAATACATAATGGGCCATGTCGGATTACTGGGGTTGCCGGATTACAGGGGTCAAGAAAATAAAGGTTCTTTTAAATAACATGTAAACAGTCTTCGAAATATGTCTAATGATGCAATGTAGAGTTTTATCGGAGACGCATGCCGCTCGTGACTGTATTCAAAAGGTATTAACAGTAAACTTAGAGCGAGATAAGGCATTTAACCTCGATGAAGATTACCTAACGTGCGCCGACGCAAGGAGTAGAAATCAAACGCACAAAGGACCAAACGCGTAACGTCTTTGTTGCAACGACACTTCTGGGTCTTCACAATACACTCCACTAAATAACACTAGAGAAGAATATCACTGGGGAAGGGTGCGCAGGCGACGGAGGCAGCGCCTCTCACCGCGCAAGCCTTCGTATGCACACACCGCCCTAAGTAAATTCTTTGCATAAATAAGCGAGAAAGCTCGTTCCACAAAGATTTTGCACTCACTCCGCGATTTCGACGCACTGCTTCCGATTTATTCTAAATAATTAAACCCCCTTACCTTGCACTGCGCAGTAATGATGTTGTAAAGCGATCGATGGGCACAAATCCGAGCGGTAAGCAGACACAGTCACGTCCGTATGGGTACGTCGAGAGCAATGGCGCCGGGCTCTAACTTCCAACCCGAGTGTTACTCACAGACTCGGAAGGCTAAGCCTTGTTTGTTCAGTGACGCGGTAACCGACCTCCTCTCTCTTTCGCACCCCCACCCGCATATACTGTGCTAGAGCGAGACGCGGGTTTTCTGTCGACGCCGCGCCTACCTGTAGTGCAGCAACCTACATCACCGGTGTGCTTAACAATGTCATGCCCATGTCTGTCTGTCGCCACAGTGATGCAAAATATTTACATTTTATTCACTTTCGGCTAATATGTGATTCTAATAGATTGTGCTAATGTTACTGGACGTCCTTGCGTCGCTTAGTAATGCGTACATAACGAGAAACATGACTTTTGCAAACTCTACCTGACTCTACGTCCGTTAAAACTTTTTTCTTGCCATTTGAAACTTACTGGGATTATTACTATAAAGCAATTTTAGTTTTGAACGATTAACCTAATAATTAAGAAAAATACCTTTGCTACATTTCGATTCTTTTTAACAAAATGTAGAGTTTGAAACTATCTTAAAACATTAGTAGCGCCATCTTTTGACCCAACATTGAACTCCAATGTAAAGTCCCTGTCAAAGTTGTCAATGCTCAGATTGGCATGTGTGGCTTGTCAGAATCGCAGGTGTTGCGTTGGGCATTTACTAGATGGCGTTTTGTCCAGAATTTGATTTAACATATAATATTTAAACAGTGTTTAACTAATCAAGATTCGCAGACCCTTTCTGCAATATTGAATATTGAACTTCACACGACAGAAAGGGACAACCAACCTTAATTTGTTAAACATGCTTAAATATTTTTATAAATAAAAGATATAAAATATAAAATAAGAATACAAACACACACGGCAAACTTACATCATTCAGTTTCGGAAACAATACAATACTGACATAAATATTACTGTAAATACATATCTTCTTCTATTATATAAAAATAAGTCGGGTTTTCCTTCCTGACGATACAACTTCAGAACGCACGATCCGATTTCTATGGTTTTGCATTCGTCGAAAAGTCTCGGACTCCATGGGGTTTGTAGCAAAAGAAATCAGGAAAAAATTCAAGAGAAAAGCTACCACGCGGACGGAGTATGGGCAACAGCTAATTACCTATGTTTTTATCCCCCCTATCACCACCTAATGGCGATACGTCACAAGTCACATCAACCTTGCATACTACTCAATATGGGACAATTAGCCAACAAACTTTTGCAAAACTCTTACTCTTTGAAGATGCCGCGACCGGCTCTACCTTCTATATTTGAACGTCGATTAAACTAATACTTATTACTCCGTGAAAGTTAAATGAGTGTTTGTTTGATACGTGGGTGCAAGTAAGTGGCTATTGATTAGAATGTAGATATTAGATTAGAGATGTTATTGAAGAATTATATTTGAGACCATCCTTCCAATTACTATGTGATCGATTGATCGGTCACGACTCTCTGGCCAAACGAGCAGACACGCCACCAGAGTGCCGAGTGTGAGATATTTTAACATTCGACAGTAAACGCGTTTCACGTTTACTAGGATTTTTAAATGGAATTTTTGCATGTGACCGTGAGCATCGCTAGGTGGCGCTGTACAAATCCCACATAAACTCCTATGTAAACGCGTTCACGATGAAAACTCGGATGGAAAGCAATTGCCGCCGCCTGTGAACCATCAGAATAGTTGCAAGTTTTCGACCTTTAGGAAAAGGGAATAGAAATAGGGATTAGGATTTAGGGAACTCTCTACTTCTTATTCCGTATCCCTAATCTCTTTCGGTATTTTCATAAGCCCAACTGCCGCCCTAAAACGGTCACTTTGCAATATTACTAACAGCAGTTACTTTAAAATTTTTTCTTGTAAATAACTAATAATTTTACAAATCAGTGATTTCACAATCAATTTAAATTGATTTTGAAGTAACTAATTTATCAAAATAATTCGATTTTAGAACAAAATGTACAAAAAACGAATTGTAGAGCAATTCCTTTGCAATAATTATGCTATTACGACCATTTTAGGTCCCCTGTACTCCGGTAAACTCAATCACTTGACTCTAAAATTGCTAGACTGATAATAACATTATATACCAAAAATATTATTACGCGCTTCTCGAATTTAACGCAAGTAAAAGGACAAAGCTCGTTAAGATATATTACTTTATTATATTGCGCTATTAATCTATAGGTACGTATAATGATACAGAAAAATTGGCGTGTCCGTACAATAATTGTTTTTACAAACTAATCAGTGTTATTATTATTTTTTCTTTTTGTTTTAACTTTTTTGTTTCTTTTTTTCTTGTTTTCCTCTTTTATTTATTTATGC
>JAOTAV010000012.1:1774678-1785249 GCA_026546445.1 Cyclargus thomasi
ATATATACCCAACAATACTTCTGAAATCACATTATAATTATCACGAAACTTTACAATCGATGTTGACCTATTAAAATTAGTCGGTATATTCCCACCACGGCGGTACGGGGGCGGCGCGGGGCGACACGGGGCGGCGCGGGGAGGCGCGGGTCTCACAATAAATCTGGCAGCGCATTATACCGAGGTGAAACAACAAACATTACCGGAATAAATCTGAACCTATCTCGCCGGGCGTACCACACACGGGTCACACGTTCAGAGAACATGCTCAAAATATGTTCCTTTATCCATACCCCCATACTATTATTTTATAGGTCTCTCTGTCTCTCTGCCTAACTGTTACCCCTTCACGCCTAAGCCACTGAACCGATTTAGACGAAAGGTATTGTGGTACTTTGAGTCCTGGGTAAGGACATAGAATACTTTTTATGCCGCTAAAAAAATTGTACGGTAAAAAAAGTACGGGTTCCGCGCGATAAACGAATTTTAGCGCAATATAGTTGCGGGCATCATCCAGTTAGTAATATTTTTTTTTGTAAATTAAAGTCGAAGTAAATTTCCCTAACTTATATTTTACTCAATTAGAGTTTCGTAGCACCGTAGCTCCGTAACCACGTAGCACCGTAGCTCCGTGACCACGTAGCAACGTAGCTCTACGCGCGTAGGTAAGAAACGATTATTATTAAAAGTGGATATTAAAAGGCTTTTACTTGAAACGTTCTATATATTATTGACACTGCCAAACGCTAACCTTAAGGCATCCACACAGACTAACAAAAAATGTTCTCCGAAGTAGAAAACGGTGTGTTAATATTTTTATCTTCCGGCGTCGCGCCATAAGACAATAGTAAGGCAATAATAAAAATGTTGAATAGCCTCTGTAATGTTGGTGCGATGTATTGCCCGCGAGATAGGATGAGGAGAGAAATATGACGCCTTATCTACAGATTATGGCGGTAAGATGCTCATAGATTACCTTTTGTTGTTGTAATTATTTATTACTAATATATTCATAAGCTACAAGCCTCTGCTAGTATTTGTACTGATCATTCTGATTTTGGTATACTTGTGTGTCTACTTTGTATAGATAAAACTCAATAAAACCTCAAGAGTTTTTTGTAAAAAATATTTGACGGATCCAGGTACTAAGTACGTTTAGTTTATCACTACTGAATGTTTTTTAATATCAGCTGTAATAGTTTTATCTTTTAATTTTTTGATATTAAATAGCATATATATTTAAATTGCTAAGCTTCAAATATCGTATTTTTTTCTTCTCAAAGAGTAAAAAATTCACACTTAGTGAAGTAGAGCGCGTTTGGTTTGAACGCCAAATTAAAGTAATAATACCTCAAGATATCTTAAAGTAGTGGAAAAATGTACATATTTAACACTATTTTAACATCGTTACATTTAAAACATTAGTATCGATATCTCAAACCAAAACACTCTTACCCCAAATTCTAACAAAGCGGAGTTTATGACGCGACATCAAGATTCCGTTTTTTCGTTTATTATCCCCGCACCTTTATCTCGCATATTGTTGAAATGACTTAGGAACTGAAAGTACCGTTAAGTATCTCTATTCATGTGGCGACTCGAGGGGGGTGGTCGGAAGAGAGAGGGGGGGGACAAATAAAGAAGAGAGTTGTTTAAAAAAGTAACAAGCGGGTATTCGCCAGATAAGGCTGCGTTTCCGCCGTCCCCCTCCGAATTATTTCAGCGGTCGACAGACGTCGTGTCTTCTACACTTTTAAAATATTGTAATGATGTGCTGGTTATTTTTGTCGATGTTTTTTATTAATATATTTGATGTTAGTTGGCTTTTGTTGGCGTAAAAGACATTAAGATTTTGTTATACGTTTTATCAAACTTTTGGGTATTGCAATATCAAAAAATGAAGCTTTAGTTTTTTCCATAAATTAAAGCATCCACCTGTGTGTAAACAATTAAATAGTTAATATTTAATAAAAACAAAATTCATTTTAAGAGAAACAATTTTGTGTGAGCATTAAATATTTTGTTTACTATTTGGTATCTAAAAATAACTATTGGCTTCAACGTTTGTTCTTTTTATTTACGTTCCTAAATTAATAGGTAAATGTTATTAGGATCCTTGTAGAGTAGAAAAAGTTTTGCACACCACACTACAATGGCATGTTAAAATTATACACACACACATGCACTATATTTAATTTTAAAATGTATTCTACAATATCGACAATATCGGCGCATCCCTAGAGTTATCTAGCAGAAGCGTCGTGTCAGTTGCTCGCCGCTGTTTCTTAATTTCCTCTTTCTGAGATAAGATTGGCTTTTAGCTTTTTATTGAATTTTCTATATTAGACGCAGCACTTTAACATCAGATTTCTGAGCGTTTATTTCAACTGAACGAAGTTAAAATAGAATATTGGTAAACATTGACGAAGCCCCGCGGTTTCGTCGTCGGCCGTATTTTCTTCCTTATAAAAGATTATATTTTACAAAGTTTTTTTTCTATGTATAATTATTACATGCCCATTTGCTTAGTCGTTAATGTTCGGGGTATGAAAATAGATTTTGGCCGCTTCCCAGACCTACACACCATGCTCACAAAACTGCATGAAAATCAGTCAGTCGTTCCGGCGGAAGTGAAATTATACCAGAATATCATATAATATATAATGTGAAACCATAGACCAATTATTTTATAATTTATCGGTATAATTTCTCTATGGTAAAAGTAAAAAAATATTTTATTTTAGTTTAGCATCTACTCTTTCTTGATCTCTATAACAAATACAAACAAAATGTTACAGTCCCTATTGATTCGAGCCTATTATACTATAATAGTATATACACAGATATGCCGAACAGTCGCATTACAGTACCATCTGCAATAACAACGAAATATATTCATCTGCAGCGTTCCTTATCTGGCACATAAACCGTTAGCTACGGCTGCACATTTCCTGCTCGTGCATACGTAATGATCGGCAGAGGCGGATTTTTGTTATCTGGATGAGAAAAAATCTATTCGAGTGGCAAAAATACTTTAAGAAACATCAGGAAATGTTTTGCAAGATATGTCCTATTTTGAATAGTTATAAGCAAAAAAATATCTAACAACACCTAACTAATAGACGAGCGATAGTTAATTGTAATTAAACGAAGATTTTTCCATTAGCAATTTTTAATTCTTCATACATATATAAAATATATAACCATGAGTAAAACGTAAATCAAAATAATAAATTTAAGCATATTTATTATTATAATTATCATATTATTATGTATCAAGTCATGTCATTGCTTAATATGTATTAAATTAGTATAAATGATGTATAGTGTATCAACAATATTATTACGGGTTAGGGTTACGCTTTTTGTTGTTTTGAAATGATAATTTTATGTATATTTTTTTCTCTATTATTATTTTAAGCTTTGATTGTATGTGGCAGACTTTGCTTACACATTATGTTTTTGTAATAAATTTTCTGCTTTCGGTTGCTTGGAAGAAAATGCTGCATAGCAATAAAGCCGCCATTTGTGTTTAGTTATATAGCTTTCATTTCTTATTTCTTTTATTCATTTGTAATGTGTAAATACAATAAAGAAATTCATTAATTCAAAATAGGTATTGTAAATTATATGTAAAATTTATTGTCTCAGAAACTCAATTCAATAATAATGATTAATTACAAGCAACGAATTAAATAAATAACTATAAATTAAAATAGAAACGCCAAATCATGTTCGCTAACATTCATTTATTCTTCCCAATTTCACCACCCACAACTTCTGAACTGTTTAGCCGATCTTTTTTAAGTACACTCGTAGGGAATCTCACGTAACGTGACCGCTTTACTAGAAACATAAACTAATTACCAACGGCTTCATTAATTGGGATGCAGATGTTATCATTATAACTCCCTAACAAAAGAGCCACGTCTGTTTTTTTTCTAACTGTCATCTGTGATCCAGATAGAAAGACACACATAGACACGTTAAACTAATGACACCCCTCTTTAAAAAATAGCCCCCTTAGCGCAGTTGGGTAAAACCCCGCAAACGGAGCAAATTCATCGAGATAGCACGCTAATGTGCTCCTTGCGGCCGCACTCACTCGAATTAAGTGATCGACACTTGACACCGCCCAAAAATTACAGGGGAGGAATTAGGGACCCGCAGGATTTGTCATCAAAAATAAAAACGGTGACATTAGGTACCTTAAAGAAGTAGATGCCTGTAAAATATACTTACTACTATGGAATACAAATCACTGATAAATGTTTCATATATTTAAAATTAAATAAGCCACATTTTTTTTTCTCTTGAGCTTGTGAAACTGGCTATAATAGAAATTCAATAAATATAACTGTGACTTAATAATTAAATATATCAGTTATATCTTAATACATATAATTGTTATGCATGCACATATGTATGTTTGTTATGAATGGACCGATTGTAATTAAATTTAATATGTGTGTAAGGGGGTTATGAGGATGGCTTAGAATCGCAAACCAAGATCGGCAGCATTTGTCAGGTTCGTATAAAATTTCAACTGTCATACGGAACCCGCTACATTGCTAACCTCTCCACCATTACCATAAAGCTCGGTTGTCGTTTTTTTCTGGAAGTTTCGATAAGGTTCACGCTCAACTGTCCTGTGGGATGTAATTAAACAATTTTGATGAGAATTATGAATTTAGTTGTTGTCCGAAGGGAGCGGTAAACAATGACTTTGTAATTTTTAATTCAGTGTTTCACGACGACGGATAAGATTTATTTCTGATAAGCATTGATGGTTCCTAAAAACGGTTTGTTATGTTTCCTGGGAGTAATTGAAAGATTAGCTTTTATGGAATTTTAAATTATATATTAAAGTGAAATAATAAAAAAATAAAACTTCAGTAAAAATAAGTGAATATATATTTTGTAACGATTGTCATTTTAAGAAATATGAATAACTAATTCGTGCCTACTTTTGTTAGCATAAATTAAGCTTAGCCATGCTAATCTTCCTAGCAGTGTGCTCGTTTCGATCTTAGTTACTTATACTAAAAACTTTTTAATTTATGTAATCTTTCTTTTACCCATAGCCTTGTGGGTAGGCTATATTTAACACAGATCTATATATAGAAAGTCTTCTGACACGTATATTCTCCCTATCTTTCCTATTAGAATAGAGAAAAATAGGTGTCAGATTATTTTCAAGGTTGTACCTTAAAAATAATCTGACACCCATTTTTCAAACAATAACTACTACAATTCAGTGAGCACATTGTCTCTATGATAAAACGAGATCCGTGTACTCCTGGGGTAAGACGGCGTGGGACGGCGTGGGATGTGGGATATGGGGTACCGTGGGCCGTGGGATGCCGTGGGATGTTTTCACCTGAGGCCGCGGTGAGCCGGGAAAATTAATCGTATGTAGCTAGAGATGTTGCAACGAATTCATGTTCAATAAATATTTTTAGGCACAACTATAATGTTGTTGACGTGAAATTTTCTTCGTTTAGATGTTTGTTCGGCAATTACGCAGAAACTACTGAACAAATTTTGAAGAAATTTTGTACACAAATAGGGTATTTGCTAATTTAATCAAATCAAATCAAAATCTTTTATTTCGGGCTTCATAGACCCATATTATACATACCTTAAAACTAACATACATATTATATTATAATAGATACCTTGAGGTCTAACATATATATTAATATATTCTTAAAACTAGCACTTTGCCACGTGTTTTCGGTGACATGACGCACTTCGTTCCGAAATCTCCCCCGAAACATCCGTAATTTAGGTAAGGCGTTAAATTTAGGTACATTTTTATCTTTGTCAAAGGGGATAATATGGCATATATCACATTTTGTGAATGTCCTAATTAATTCACAAATAAGAATTCTCAAGTAAAATTTTTTTAATGTTTTATAACTTAAAATCACACTAACAACTCTGTATGGTTCCCCCTATGCACACGACGTCAGAGTAGCTCGTGCGTTACGTCGCCACGTCGCGACTAATTAATTCGGACAGATTCAGTTAAATATCTTGATGTTTTGTATCATTGTCAGACAATGGGTGCATACCTTTATAAATGCCCCCTCTCTTTAATAATAATAAAAAGACAAAGTGAAACGAAAAAATATGAATCTGCTGACTACGCGCTTATCCAGCGTTTTAGTCTTTATTGTATATTGTAAAAGTGTTTCATTTTATTTTGTTGATTTCAAAAGCCCCAAAAAAAATAGATGATAAAAAAAATTGTTGATTTTTGGTTCTAGACAATACGAAAATATACTTACGTTCATTGTATATATTTATTTTTATATTTGCAACTTATAATAATAATTATGATTCCCACATCGGTTTCGGTGAAGGTGGCCAGTTTCAATGAAACCAGGCCTGTTACGTAGGAGCAATTTTATAGTGCCCAAGTGTGTGCGCAGTACACAAGAGCACTCTCTCTTCCTTTACTCTCATAACCCAATGTGACGGATGACCGACACGACTGGCGAGAGATCAGGCGCAGGATCGACTTTTACATCCGACGCATGGATCATCTTACTTGTCAGACAATCAGGTGATCAGCCTGCATTGTCCTAACAAAACTTGGAAATAACGTGTTGGCAACGCGGGATTCAAACCCACGACCTCCGAGTCAAAAGCAGACCTCTGTACCACTAGACCACGGAGGTGTCATTATATTGCAACTTATACCGAGATGACATTTTTATTTTTAGTTATTTTATGGTTAAAAAGCATAAATTAACCTTGTTCTTTGTTTTATAATCATTTCAGTGGTATTTTCGTGGAAAAGTTACCAACATACACACAAAACTTCTACAACAAAATCATTATAATCACAGTAATGACTTAAGTGTACTTCTAAATGTGAAAATCAAACCGACATTAATACAGACAGACACTTGTATTAATAAGCGCAATAAAAGGGAGATTTGTTATGATTATGGTTCGATTACTTTCAATAATGAAGGATAATATTCCCCGGCCCCGGCTGGCCCGCAATGAATAAAAAATAAGTCGCGGATAAAAAACGGGGAGGAAAAAAATAATATTATCCCGTGGAAATGAATTAACACAAGATACCGAGGTGAGGAGTCGACGAGTGTATGGAGAAGGTTTTTTTGGCTAAGATTTTGTTCAGCGTCATTTTTTTTTATGATATTTTGGGGGCAAGCGAGAGAATTACCTGACGGAAAACTACTGCCGTCACCCATGGAAACTCGTGACATCCGAAGAGTCGAAAGAGCGTTGCTGGGCTTTATGAAGGAATAGGGATAGAGGGATTAGGGAAGTTGGGCCACCGATAAATTCACTTACTGAACGAAACAGAGGACAACGCCGTTTCACGTCAGTTTCCTGTGAAGCCGTGGTGTCACTCCGGTCGAACCGGCCCATTCGTGCCAAAGCACAAGGATCTCCCATGGCAAGGATCTGATAAATTTTCAATTAAATTCATTTGTTAGTAAGTAATAAAGACATATAGTAACTTTAATTTTGTTTAAAAAGGTTTGTCAAATGCATTGTATGTTATTGTCTGTTGTGTTTTTCGTAACAACAATGTTTTGTATTATAATAAAAAAATAACCAAATATTATCAATCGCCAATATAGCTTTTTGACAATTTCCTCAGATTTTTACTCGGTATTTTAAAAAACTTGATGCAAGTTCATTTGCGCAAAGTTACCACCAAAATAAAAAGCTACCTCCACACTCTCGCGAACCGAAATCTTCCGATCCCCGGGTAAGTAGGGAATAAAATTAACTGAGGATGATCGCTAATGAAAATAAATTGGCGACGGGAGATCGCGCTGCCCGCGCTCACAGATATTGACGTTTTATGAAGGACTATGCGGTTACTGACTTCATATCTACCTGACTGCCAAAATGTAGGGTTCTGTTTTACGGTAAACCGCGTGTGTAGATAAGCATTCCTTTCTTTGTTTCCTTGTAACGGCGAAACTCGTAAGACAATTTGCGCAAATAATTTATTGTATGTACTAAAGTCACAATCGGACTTTTTGTGCAAACGAGCAGGCGGGTCATCTGATGGAAAGCAGCTGCCGTCGTCCATAGACACTTGCAACATCAGCCGAGTTGCAAGCGAGTTTGAAATAGAGAAAGGTAATAAGGAATAGGGTATATGGGGTTCCTAAAACTTTTGTTAAACTTTTTTAAGAAGCATGCGATTATTGTGCTTATTTTACAAGCTTTTTTTAGATTTTTAGAAAGTCAGTTAAACTCATATCGGTATAACCACTTCTTGTATGATAATTAGGGGGCAAGCGAACAGACGGGTTACCTGATGGAAAGCAGCCTGATGACGCTCGTGACATCCGAAGAGTCGCAAGTGCGTTGCCGGCCTATATGAGAGAATAGGAATAGGGACAGGGGACTTAAAGAAGTTGGGCCACCGGTAAACTCACTCACTGAACGCAACACAGCACAACGAAAACGTGAAACGGTCACACCAGTTTTCTGTGAGGCCGTGGTATCACTCCCTTCGAGCCGGCCCTTTCGTGCCGAAGCATGGCTCTCCCAGGGCAAATTATTACCTCGGAGGCAGTCTGGAGCCATTGACGAGTCGCGGGATGCTGTACTAGATTTTTACGGGATTCGAAATTTTATTTCAAACCTTGCATCCCCCTAGAATACTCTGGATAATGAGCAAGAGCTTAAGAAGTGACTCATATTGAAAATGTTATCATTTTCTCTATACGCAATGCTGTATTCTTTTATTTTGTTTTATTTATATAAGCCGTGCAAGCTGGCAACGTTTTTGAATACAATCCACTTTTATGAATTGTATTAAACAACACATATCATAAATATTTAACGGTGAATGCTGTGACGACAAAAATGAAAGTCGACAAGGTGGGTTCACCTCGTGTAGGGCAATTTTGATAATTAAAGAATTAAAACTAGGTAGTATGCTTTTTTCATACCTGTTTTCTTTTTTTAAATATTGTTTTTTTTTGTGAATGTTGTTAGTTTCAAAATAATAACTTGAGATCAATTGATTAGAAAGTTAGAAAACTTGTTTACTTGTTGTTGATTGGAAATTAAAAGAAAATTATAATTGCATATCTCCATTCGTAAAATGGCATAAAACTGCAGATGAAATGTCAAAAACTTGTATGAAATTCCGTGCCAAGTTATTTCAATGAGATAGCTTACATTAATTACTCATCATATTGAATCACTTCTAACCTAAAATATCCTGTAAAATATAAAAGCTGTATTGTTTAAACTTCTTACTTGTATCCTGGTTAAATTAAAACGTTGTTTGTTGGCAAGTAATTTCCCGAGTTTGTAAACATCCCGGCGCAAAAATGTCATGTCAATTAGCGAAATCTCCTGTAAGACTCGGCTTAGCCGATTCCTTGTTATATCATAACTAAGGTCGGCCCGCCCGCCTGATACGAGTAGGCTGCTCTCACAGGGAAAGACAAGCGATAGACAAACCTTCAAGGTCAAGGAGGAACAACATATTTTCTACTTTATTGTATTTTTTTTATTAAACTTACCGAGTAATTGAATTACTATTATTTATAGTAAATATAAACAAGTAAAAATTAAATACATACAAAAACTAAGTAGCTATCCCGTGCCTACTTCATAAGGTTTAACATAAACATCACCACCAAGATGATTAAAAAATAGATATCGAATACGTATATAAATTTTTCTTTTCCCTCTGATATGCGCGGACACGGATATACGGAACATCACTTATTATCGATATACCTATGTTGCTTAAAAGACTTATAGCATAGCATAGCAGCACTTAGGAGTGAAGTCTTAGACGATATTACGGTGTATTAAGTTGCTGGAGTAAATCTTGGTCGGGCAGGGCTCAGGAGTTTTATTGTAGCGGCTGCTCGGCCCGGAGATGACACTCGGCTAATAGGAAAGATAACTTTACTGAAGCGCTTTACTTCACTTACAAAACAAGCGGGTCTTGCAGCTACCCTTTACGCGTTCTAAGGACAACTTGACCAAGGAAACCCTTGCAGATAAGTTAAGTTTGTTTTTAAAATATTTTCTTAAATATATTAAAAATAAACTTATGTAATAAGTAAAGTTTTTTATTGTAAATATATGTCAGTGAATAAAGGATTTTGTTATTATTATACCTTTTTTTTTTGCATGGAGAATTTCTTCTCTCCATATTTGGGAACATTGACGAAGTATATGGGAGTCCCTACTAGGGTCTACCTAAAACCCATGGTGTCTTGCTTCCAGCTTAAGACTTGTACTTGGGCAAGCGGGATAAGTTTAACCCCTAACGAGTATTGTTAAAACGTTAAGCATATTACCCAAAAAATATATATAAATATTATAGAATGATTATCATTCATTAACTTCTAGTTAGGAATTTTTTCGTGAGCTTATAGTTTAACAGAAAAAATTTACCGTGGACATCGATTTTTTGCTAAAAATTGTATAAACTACGAAACTGGTCGGTTAAGACGAACGATTCTGCCGTCCTCAAGCTTAAAAGCCGTTAACCAACATCTGGTCGATTTTGATATTTTGATGCCATCATGATCAGAAGA
>JAOTAV010000012.1:1785349-1823968 GCA_026546445.1 Cyclargus thomasi
TTTTAGTTTCTTTTGTACTATTTTAGTTTTTCCTTTGGAAGTCGGTTTTAATTTTTTGTTAAAAAATAATAATTTCATGTTTTACACGCATATTCCCTGTTGTGAAAGTTTTATTTTCTGCTAGTTGATGCCCGCAACTTCGTTGTGCAAAAATTTGTATATCACGAGAACCGTACATTTTCCCGGGATGAGAAGTATCCTATGTGTTTCCCAGACCGAATAGCTATCGAATAGAAAAAGATTTATTTGAATCCGTTCAGTAGTTCCGGAGATCAGCACGTATAAACACACAACTTTTTTTGTAGATTTGTGTTCCGTTCTATTTAAATCTCCATCACATTGGTTAGTTTGTAAAAATATTAATTGTACAGACACGCCAATTTTACTGTTTTATTATATGTATAGATAAAGAAATTTATCTTAATTTGTTTCTACCCGACTGCGCCAAAAGGAGGGTTATGTTGTCCAGCATATGTATATATGTATGTATTATTTGTTTAGCACGCTACACCTTATGCGGATTGATGGATTTTCACGTATAAGGTATCGTTAGATTCGTATTGATAGCTCAAGTGACACTAGGTAGGTACGTTAAGAAATTAAAAAATCAAAATGGCGGATTTTTAAGTCAAAATGTAAGTTTTCAATTTTTTTCTCCGCCAATTTAGGTCGAGTGGGGTATCAAAATGAAGGGCTGTAAATAGCCATTCAAGAAATATACATAACTTGATGTTTAAATTTCAATTCTTCCTGCAGTCGAGTTTACTTAGCATCACGTGAAAATAACTTGTCATACTTACACCGTTTTATATAATTAAATGTTGCATGACAACATTTTAGTTAATTTTTTTGGCTTCCAATAACATTAATTGTTTTAAGTATGATAAAGATTACAGATATAGCGAACAATGAACACATACATAACATCAAACAACTCTAGATAAAACTATATGAGGGACCATCCATAAAGTACGTCTCGCGTAAAGGTGGTAGACGAAGTGTGACATGGTGTAAGGGGGGGTAGGAGGGTCCTTAGTTTTGTGGCATCGTATTACAAATTTTACAAATTTAATGTCGAAATTTAAACTACTATGGTTTCTAATTTGTATGATCACAATAGGGAGAAGAGAAATGTGACTGCCTCTGACAAGGGGGAGGGTCAAAAAATCGTGAATTTAGTTTGACGTACTTTATGGATGGTCCTTCAGATGTCTCGGTAATATCTGAAGGCGGGTAGTCGGGTAGGGTTTCAAAGAGCTAGTCCTCAAGACACAAAGAGCATTGTGCTCCGAGACAGGCGTCAAATTGTACTATGTTCTACACCATTACGTAACTTTATAGGACCTATTGGGTTTTTCAGGAATGAAGACAGAAGTGGAAGAAGCAAATAACTAATTTACAACCTTTCAGTAAATACTTTGTTTTTGGAGAAAATTTTGATACATCTTGCAATTTAACGATTTCATTATCCAGCTTGCTAGATAGACAAGCTATACATCGAATCCACATTATTTAAATTTCAAAATTTTCTGGTCCTAAACTGATTAATACTAAACTCTAATAGTTTAACAAACTCCGGTTGTTTTAAAAATGTTAATACGGTTATTTAAAGACGAAAAATACTAATATTTTGAAAATACGTTTTTTTTTCCGAAGCCAATAGTAATCTATGATACTCTGCATCCACTCAACTAAATGTATGACAAAAATCAAGTCGATTGGTTGATTCGTTAGGGCGTAAAGTATGGACAAAAAAACAAACGCATTTTCACATAAGGTCGTTAAGGTTCTGACACCACGTATGTCAAATTTTGGCTATTTCGTCATTTTGATGCCGTTTTGCAGAACGTCGGAAAACGCATCGCTTAAGTTAATCAGAAACACGTGTCAACTAATAAAAACTTGTATAATGTTTTTTTATTGTAAAATCTTATTAGTATGGTGATCTATACAAAATTCAATCAATTGTTTCGCTCTCCTGAAAAGTTGCTACTTTTGACTTGTTGAAACTTCAACGACAAAATTTTACAATATTAGTTTAGAAGTATAGATACGGATTACGGAATGGAACAATTAAATATTTAGCTCTAATAAGTTGTCCTAAAAATTTTTATCTAAGTTTGTTAGACAATGAATTAAAGATTGTAATTATAATTTACGAAGTCGTTTCCAATAAATTACGAGACCAGGAAACGTGTTACAAAAGTTCCGAGTTCGAACCACCGGCTTCGAAAACAAAAACTTAGCTACCCAATAACTTCGCAAAATCCAATTCTGTTTATTGGACACAAACGACATTCAAATTCCTTAAGTTAACAGTAAATATACAGAAAAACACGGAGACATCTGTCACAGACAGCCCACCTCATGGCAAATTTATTCCGGGTCCAAAAAGAGTAAATTACAAGAAAATATTGTCAACCACATGTTAGGGGTGAGATTTTAAAGCGAGTGGAATACTGATGTTTTGTTTTGCGTCCCACGTATCTATGTCGTGTGTGATAACCCCTTTTTGAGTTGTGCAAAAAGTTTTGGCTGGCTTTTTCAGAATAATGCTTTAGTACGCTATAGCTCGACCTCAACCCCTGTACCGGGCCCTAGGAACGTGGGACGGGGCGGGGGAAGGGTTAAAATGAGTTTTGAGTTTACACGAGATCAATATAATTTTAAACATTTTTCCGAAATAAAAATTACCCTTTGTCCTTTCCCGGATCTCAAAGTACCTCCATACCGAATTTGAGCAAAATCGATTCGGCGGTTTCAACATGAAGAGGTAACTTGCGATCTGACCCCAAAACAATTGTATGGGAGTATGGATAAAATAGTAAAAATTTTAAGGCTGGCAACGCACCTGCAACCGTGATGTTGCGAGTGCATATGGGCGGCGGTATTTGCTTTTCATCAGGTAACTCGTTGCTCGTTTGCCCCCTTATTTTAATAATAAAAAAACATCAACTCCAACCTTGAAGTTAGTATGGTGACGCAGATTGTTCATCGCACTTCGTTACCGTCAAAAAGATTATTTAACAGATAAAATTCGTTAATTACTTTTCATTTTCTAGCCATATTGATCTAAAGTATATTTCTCCGATCTATAGAACCGTAGAGCAAAATGAAACATGTCGCTTATGGCGGGTTGTCCATATAGAGACATAGACTAAAGCCGGCCTATGATACACCAACGTGATATCTCTCTCTCTCTCTCGATCGTTAAAAAAATAGTCGGTATCGATATATATCTCTATTCCATAACATGCGTACGTCGAGAGACAAATGTTCGTACACTAGCAGCGAAAAACCGTACTCTTCTTATAATATCAAAATCTCGACTAAGCTCGCTAAAAATGTTGTCAAGTAAGGGTTCGTAGACAGAAATAGCACAGATTTAAAACAAAACACAATAATTAATGTCGACAAACACGAGTAAAAAAAATGTCATATTGGGGTCAATAAAGGTGAAGAGATAAACCGGAAAACGTCGAGAAAACGAGTAGACAAAATTATCACGATGGCTTATCTTAGCCCCGCAGGTTTCATTTTCCTCTACGCCTTTAATGCCGGCGACGACATTGACGATAGAGCGATGTCGCAAAAATGAAACCTATAGCCTAGATAATAAAGTTGCATTTAATCTGTCTAAAATAATCTCGTTGGCGGTGACGGCGTGCGATGGCCAACGGCGTTACGGTACCGAATTCTATGTTAGAGTTGATGTTTTTACTATGTTACCCATTATTCCATACAAATATTATCAATGTGAAAGTGTGTCTGTCTTACTGTATGTCACCTCTCTATTATATACATTTGTATACTCTCGAGCTACGCGACAATTTAAAGGTCCAACAGTATTAGCATAATCACAAAACTTCCAAATGAACTTCGCTCTCCCGGGAGGGATTAGGAGAAATTAGTTTATAAGAACTTGTGACTTTCCCAATTCGTGTAATCATCATCATTATCTGGTATTGAAAATAAGCACCTCACCGTGGGAACGCCATGCTTCAGTACGAACGGGCCGGCTCGACATGAGTGATGCCACGGCCTCACTGAAAACTGGCGTGAAACTTCGTTGTGCTGTGTTTCGTTCAGTAAGTGAGTTTACTGGTAGCCCAACTTCCCTAATCCCCCTATCCCTATTCCCATTCCCTATTCACTCATAAAGGCCGGCAATGCACTTGCGACTCTTCGTGTGTTACGAGTGTCCATGTCCATCGTTAAAAAAACTAATTTTTGGGAAAAGAAGCAAACTTAAGGAGATAACTTTAGGGAAATGGCAAATTTAAGATTACCTTTTACCCGCCTAAGCTTACATGGAATTAGAAAATTGACAAAGTGATTTATATCATGGGAGCAATTAATTTTTATATGTATTAACCAAATGTAATCAAAATTAAGTTGATTAGTGTTCATAATTAATAGTTTCAGTGCGAATGACGGACAAACATGCAAAAAACAAAAGTTCACACCCATTCTTCCATGACATTATCATAAATGTAAACTTGTTTCTCTGTCTCTCTGTTACCTCTCAAAGCCCTGTTTTTTGCCGAAATTAGGTATTGTGGATACTTTATGTCCCGTGGAAGGACATAGAATACTTTTTGTCTCGGAAAAATTTACGGTTCCCCCTTCATATGCCAATTTTCATGCAAAGAAGTTGCGAACAACATTTACTTAATAAGATTAGTGTGTTTTATAAACACAAAATATTATGATACAAAATATTAAAATAAAATATAAAAATAATAAAATATTAAATGTTAAAAATGTATTGATATACTAAGTACTATCATATATGATTTGTTATATTTTGCCGTGGCGATGCATAACATCAGCATTGTCGTTTGTCATCCTCGTTACATGAAAACCGCCGTCTTTCTCATACAAGCGGTATCACAAAAAGAACATTTTTAATCAGAAGGAATCTTTTAGCGTTGACAGGAGTGAGATATTAAAGTATCCCCCCACTCCGCCCCCTCACATTGTCACGGGGTTTGTTTCGTTGTAATTACTGAGCATAAATGGAGAGGGGAAGAGAAATATTAACAGCCTTTTGGAGTTTTCCATGCGAGCGCTGTCTTTGAACACGCACGACGGGGCTTCCGTTGGCGGGGACACAAAACGTTGTGCTGGGACCACACTGACGGGAAACTGCAACCATTATGTTGGCAATGAATGGTAATCTTTAACCGACTTCCAAAAACGAGAAGGTTATATGTTCGGTTGTGGATATTTTTTTTTATGTATGTTCAACCATAGCTCCGCCGTTTGTGAACCGATTTTCAATTTTTTTTCTTTAAACAATACAATAATAAATATCACAATAATCCCTACAGTGAAGTTCTTATTTCTTGTTTTTATTAATTGTATATTAAGGCCGTTAGCGCATGCACAGCCCTTAAGGCAGAGTTGCGGACCCAGACTGACGTGGTGTGAAGCGTCCATAGATATTATATTATTAAAGTCTATAACTACTAGACGCATGCTTAAATTTTTTATTAGCGGACTGATGTTGGCCTGGTGTTCTTGTTCGAGTTCGTGAGTCTACAAAGCCGTTTAGGACGAGCTCAAAAGTTGGTGTTAACGCGCCATCTACAGTCCGAAATAGAAGTTAGTTAGTAGTAAGTTAGTTAGAAGAAAATAGAGTTACGGTCTACCGCGCCGTACCGTAGACCGTAACTCTACTAAACTACGGAAATCTTCGTCTATAATAAATAATAATTACCTATAAAGATAATAACAATATTCCCAAGTAATAAATAACTTGGCAGCAGCATCATAATCCGCGGTTAACTAACACAAATGCCCGGCTTCGCCCGCGGCACTTTGTTAAGATTAAAACCTAATGCTGCATCATTTTACCGCCAAATTATATTTTCTTGTAAGCTTCTATTATTATCTTGTAAGTGTATTAAATAATAATATATTTTCTTGTAAGTGTATTAAAGACGTATAGTTACATTGTGTTTTATTGCTAACTACTTAAAAATCTATGTATTATGTCTTCAATAATAATTGACGCCGTAAATGGAAGAAGCGAATAACTAACATTTTAAAACCTTCGAAGAAAATACTCCTTTTTTCCATAAAATTTTGTAGTTTTGCGATTTCACTATTTAGCTATAAATTAAATCCACATTATTTTAATTTCAAATTATTTTTCCGGTCCTAAAACGTCCATTTACGCAAAAGTCAGGCATTTTTTAAAATGTCACTTATTCGGTTCTTCCATATATGTCTTCAATTTAGTATGATCAGTAATACAAAATAAAATTAGGGAAAAATATGTTGATCACCTTATAAATAAAAAAGCTATTTTTAGTTTCAATTCAGTCGCAAATAATATAATAAGCGTAATTTATGTTCTTAGATAAAAGAGCTTTACTATTTATAGCTATTAACTTCCTAATTCGTCCAATACAATTTTTAATGCTTAAACTACAAATTAAAATGCACCTAAAATAATATGATAGTATCTTTCTATTAGAACTTCTGTAACCAGCAAATTATATTTGGTATTTTGCTATGCATTCAAAACTAGGCGTTACTGAATAAAATACATAATATTTGCAAACGTAATACTTTTTATTTATTTATGAAGTACCTATATTTTTTAATTTGAAGTTTGTGTTTTTTTTTAAATAAATTTTAATGGCCTGGTAACAAGACATTTATGCAAAATTAAAATCTGTGATAGAATTGAGAATAGGTTATAGTTCTTTTTAGCTCCTCACTAAAACTTAATATTTTAAAATATTGATGGTCGTATTTCGACCACAGGGCGACCTCTAGTATGTATAAATGTTGTGCACAGTCATAAGAAACAGATTATTATGACAGATATTATGAATCATCTAGTCCCTAGGTTGATGATGTAGCCTATGTATCTATAGGTCGACTATTTCAGACCACTAAATTACAGCTAATCAATAAAGATATGAGGTGTCCCAAAACTAATGGCGAACACAAAGACGTCTGCAGATCTCCGATTGTGGTGTCTTGTGAGTTTGACGGCTGATTTGGGTCCCCCGCCCGCTTCCGTCTCTCGACCATCGATACAGACAGATAACGGCATAACCTTTGAAACTTTAAATGTGTTAGGAATACATACGCCCCTGTCGATGTGTAGGTATCCAAACGTTGTTTTTGACCTTCCTTCGATGTGTAGGTTTCTCAATTTCAAAGTATATGTAAATTTTCTAAGAGGTATGAAAAATTGCTGTTCATGAACTGCTACCAAAGTTACGTTTATTTAGTAAACGTAGCTGATAGCAAATTGCTTAAAAATAAGGAGGGATATTTACAATAATATATGGTACATCTCAGTCGCTTTCCGCGGGGATAACACAGGGATGCCACCTTTAAGGGCTGTTGGAAGATTGTATTTTGATTTCAACCTACTAATAATAAAAACTACGAAAGAGTTACTGCGTCAAAATAATATGTATACTTAATAAAATGTATACTTTCGAAGGGACATATTTTCAGTTCTTACCCAGATGGTAGCGGTATTATGGTGTCCAAACAGCAATAGAATTTTGAATGTTTTCATAGTTTTTATTATTCGTAAATTTTAACAAATCTTTGATATTTAAAGGTACTTTGGGAATCGAACCTTTAGCGTGCAGTAGGGAATAAGTCTTGAGTAAATTAATGAAAACTCGGTTTAAATATCGTATTTTATTATATTCATAGAATTTTATTTGATATAATCGAATAGGATAAACATTTAGCCGATCCTTATGCCTATGAATAAATGCCTAATCTTGCGTGAGCCTAATGACGTAATAGATAAAAACCTTATTTAACATTAATAAAATATTTACATTATTTGGAAATATCATCACAGCTTCACAAAACAAGCAAATGTATATAACAAAACAACTCCATTCTTGATAACTCTAGGGATTATTAAAACTAAAAAACAATATAATAAGATTGACAAAACAGCCTCAAGTAAATGCGTAAATACTGAATAAGGATAACAATGCGATTATTAATAATTAAATTAATTATAATAAAAAAAGATTATTAATAATAATTGAAATTTAAAAATGATATAGTATAATAGTTCTGACTAGTGACACCCTATTAGAAAATAGCGTCCAGCAGAAAACTATCATTGTTATTGTAATAGTTATAACATTTCATTATGACTATTACGAGGATAATAAAATAAATTATATTCGAAAATATGAAATCAGACAACACTGCGATGACTTTCAAAAATGACAGATAAAGCTGAAAAGATTATTACCAAAGCAAATTCGTGATGTAATGATCGTCATAAAATTAATAATAATCGCATTGCATGACAAAATAATTCAAATAACTGCTAATGAATCTTTGGATAAAAAATCATGTAACAACGATGGAATGTGCGTAGCTATCGATAACAATTTCAACATTCATAGCCCACAGGCTAAAGTAGTCCCTAAGAATAATCAGTAAAATTTTAGTCTTACAAATAAAGTTATATGTGCGATTAATCTGTACTCTATGTTACATAACCATAAGAATGTATAACATGATTACTCTCCTAAACTTTACATGAGCTATACAAATACAAGGAGATAGACTAAGCGAAAACACGATACGGTCAGAAAGGATAGCGATATCGTCAAATTATCTAATAAATAAAGACTACCTATATACAAAGTACTGAGTAGTACGCCTGAGATTCATACATGAAACAGAAATATTCGCGAGCTATATACATGAGCGTGAAATAATGTTCGAAATGAAAATGGAAAAGCGTCAATCTCTCGTTTGTCTCAATACTATTCTTGTACCTATCATTAATCTATTTCGAATGTTTACGTACACCCTAATATATTTGAAATATCTATAATACAATTTGACACGTTCTCAAACAGTAAACTAACATGGCACGAAACCATAAAAACTTCAGTCTTCCTCGATGGAATTTCAAAATCTCTTCGTATACCAAAGTATACATAATACTCGACGTCTTAAACCATTTTACGTTCTGCGATGGCGTGGTGGGCCGGGTGGGAGTAGTGTCCGGGCGAGGTCGGCTCGTACATAGACATCTTCAACCTCTTGCATTTCGCCCGACGATTCTTGAACCAGAATTGTACGTTTTTTGATTCGAGCCGCGGAAACTTCTGTCTGTACGGCATCCTGTTAAGCTCGTCCGTGTATTTGACGATCAGATTATGGGATGGATGGGTGTTCAGAGAAAACCATTGCTCCAAGACAGGAACTTCCGAGACCGGATCAATGAAAGTGCGGTTCCGTTTGCGTCTCTCGTCGGGGGCTCCCAAGGCCAGGTTAAGGCCGCTCGCGCCCTCCCCAGGTACGGGTACACCGGAAAATCCGGTCATGTACTGGCTCATATACATAATGCCGTGACCGAACATTGGATGATTGGGGACCATTGGAAACGGCAAACGATCGAGGTGCGGAGACGACGGACTGTAGTGCCTCTCTTGGGCCATTTCATCATCAGATACGACGTCCTGCTCATCTTGTCCCCCGTTTTCCTCCTCATTGTTATTATTGTTGTTGTTATGAGGTGAACTATCGCTATTTTTAGCCGGAGATCTTTGTGGTGAGTTCGCAGATTCAGATTTACTCAAGTCTTTGGGCTCTTGTTTGATGTCGTTTGCCTGTAACAAATAAAAGTTTGTATAAGTATTTTGTACATTTTCACGCACTCTAATACATGTCATAAATGTATTAAAATTAGAATAATTAAATTAAATTTCAATATTCTCGTAAGGTACTCGCATTGTAGTAATTACTTATGTACTACAATGTAAATATCTCCAGAAAATTTCTTAATAAAAAGTGATTCTAATCTACAAATAGTGTAGAATCAAATATTACCTTGAGTATATCCGGAGGTTTTAGGGACTCTTTAGATTTTTCCTCTCGATCTTCATTGTTGTGCTTTTTCGTCGTGATGAGTGATAATGGTGCATCCGGACTGTCCGGTCGCTCATCATTATTTAAATCCCCAACATCATCATCTAAGTCGGAGCCACCATTTGACAAGTTATCTTCTGACATCACAGACATCGGATATCTTCCAGGGCTCTCGGAGAGCATCGGACTTTTCATCGAATGATGGTCGTGTGAGCCGTAATCGTTGCCAGATAACATCGATCCATTTGTAGGGCTGTGACTCCTACTGTTAAACCCGTTCACACCGAGATGACCCCCCAGTCCTGTTATGCTACGGAGTTCGGCGCGCTTCTGAGCCGCCCTGGCGTTTTTGAACCAGTATACAACGTTGTTTACATCCAAAGGTTTTCTACCACGTCTAGACTCTAAATTATTCAGTTCTCGTACATACTGCTGTATCTGCTGTCGGCTGGGATGTTGGTTGTCCGAAAACCAACGTTGAAGCTTCGGCAATTCTAATTCCGGATCGAAGCTGGTTCTCATTCTGGTTTTTTGGGTTGGATACTGGCTCTGTACCGTCTGTAGCGCCGGGTGCAGGTGCTCCGGCAAAGCGTTGAGGGTGGGAGATCTGTTTTTGGGGCTCGGCGAAGGGTAGCGCGGGCTGAAGGGCGGGGGGCGTGGCGTCACCTGGGCGCTCCACCACGACTCGAACTTCCGGCGAGTCTCCTCCGACGGCTCGTGATAGTTGTGGGGCCCCGTGCTTCTATCCTGTCCCCGACATATCTGCGCCAGCGTTACCTGCAACAAAACCGAATGTCATTCCTCCACTTAGCTAGCGAACGGTGGAACAAAAAGAACCGCAAACAATTTTAGTTTTTAACGAGGTCAGTCTAACCGGTAGCAGATGGATATAATTGCTTGAACAAACATAACATTGTTTCACAGAACATCGCCATTAGATTATGAAAATATTAGGCCGGCTGTTAATGTGTGTGTCATGCTCAGCGGGCAGCGGTTCTGATGTGGTGTTTGCTCGGTGGTTAGTGCGCCCGCCGCCGACTTCAATCATGGCTTGCTCTAAAACAATGAGGGTAGAGCGTCTTCGCAATTAGCGTACACCCACAAGCTGCACAAAGCACCGCGGTACTTAAGTGCTCGTTGCCGGGAGCTTGGGAAACGAGTTCGAACTCACTAAAAAGGAATTTTTCATCCTAATCAAAACGCAAACGGTGTAATGATCTCGGAAGATTTAATTTTAACGCTGTATCGGTGTTCGTTGTATTTGTTCTCGGGTACTATTTTAAATTTTGTCCGATTTATACAAATGGATAATGTGTGTTAGTTAAGTGCAGTTATGCAAGTGTTAGGACATAAGACAGCTGATTACGTTGTCAAACAACATGTCATGTCAGATCTTTAGACGTTAGATGGCCGAGAGCTACTAAAGGATTATTATTTTTGCAACTGGCTATATAGATATTTTATTTTTTTCTTTTATTTATTTATTTCCCAAAAAATCAAACATTTTAGTTCTGTTAGTTCAGAGTTAATTCTTTTTTCTTTAATTCATAAGCTATTGAGATCTCACCTACTTTAATTATAACACTAATCAGTAAAATTTTCCACGAGGAAACATTCTTGCGAGAGCGAGTACAGCTTTGTCAGTGGTATTAGAGGAGTGATGCGTTAATCTCCGCGTTTTGTTAATGTGGCGCCATATTTGATTTCAGATATGTCTGTCTTAAACAAAGAGACAACAACGTACAGAAGGAATACAGATAGAAAGTAAATACCTATTATGTTACTATCAACGAAAAGTAAATTTGGGCGTTTTATTTTGAAATTGGAGTCGTTTAAATAAAGTTTAAATTTTAATAAGATTTATGTTTATATTTCGAATAAGAACTTTATTACAACAAGCTGGTGTTATAGCACTTAATAATAATTCGTATACAAAACTGTTCCTGACGATCAGAAATATTAGTGATTATTAAACGATATAAAATCAGACAACACAATGGGCATCACAATGCATAGGTACAGCTGAAAGCACAATCAACGCATGGCATATCCAGCTACTATAGGCCAGCATGGAGTAACTCCTAACCTGATTAAACATTCCTCGTCTCTTCTTGATAATGAATAGCTGTTTCACGTGACTACGTCCCCGTTAAACTTGAAAATTAATAAATTATCCCGTTTTTACAACATTTTTTATCAGTGCTCGATTCCTATTGGTCGTAGCATTATTTGATGTAGCTTATAGCCTTCCTCGATAAATAAACTAACAAACTTTATGATTGTTAGTCCATTTATCGATTCCGGTCAACAAACAAACAAATTCTTCAGCTTTATATTATTAAGTATAGATAGGCATACTTCAAGATGTAGGTACTGATACGTAATTCATTAATCTTTATTTATCTACTATTACTATAATAAATCTTTACAACTTTTTTATTTTAATTTTTATTTAATTAAACTATCCCTCTACCCTTTTATTTAATCTTAGGTACTACTCCAAGATGTACTCATACGTAATTCGGTGATTGCGAACATTTTGTATGACATTAAGGACAGAGATGGGGCTTAGCGTTATCTCGTATTATGTACATACGCTACTTTACTTGTTTATTAAATAAATTGTGAACATTGTTATGTTAAACCGTGTGATGTGTGAATTTACGACTATATACCTTTCATATATTGCGTCAGTAATAGGTAAATATTTCCTCGAATTGTTGAAAAATAAAGCGCTATTTACTTTAAAGGTGAGATTCCATTATGCGACACTATGCGGCTCCGACACGACACGGCATAAAATTGATGTAATTGACAACGTAAATATGTTTTACAAGTGTCGGTTTTATGGAAGCACGACTTTGTGAAGTTTTGGAGATTTTAACTTTATTCTTTATCAATCACTTTGACGATTAAAGTGTATTTGTACTGTTTTTTTACATTAGCCCGATAAAGTTAATTGAATATTTCAATAAAATATAAAATAAACTGTCCAGAAATATATGAACTAAATTATTGATTATACTGAAAAAAACACCAATTACTCCACAAAAACACTACGAAATTTAACTCTCTTCGATTTTATAACTGTAACAACCGATAACTCTTAAAAATACCACTTGAACTTCCTAATATAATACAATGGAATTCGGTTATCGCCAGTAAAGGGGTGTCTTGAAGACGAAAGAGGGTTAAAAGGAGATGTAGGTACGCTTTTGATCTTATTAATACCATAAAATAATGCCCCGTAATCTTATTAGGCGAGGTTAGCGTTATGCTCCACTCAGCTTTCAATTTTAGAAATGGCGCTGATTATTTCGTTACGTCTTGAGTCTTCACTCTCATTTAGTCTTGAGAGGTTTTTAAATTGTTGTAAAAATTTTTTAAACACGTATGATGAAATGGCGTGTAAATTTTCTTTACTTCAAGAGTGTTTCTTCATATTTGTTAGTCTAGAAATGTTGGTGGAAGACACGGGAGCGTTTTTATTAGAAGGCAAGTGATATAAAGTTCATCGTATCATTTAGTAAGAAAAGTCAATATCTACCTTAAAAATAATAATATTATGTGACAATGACAATTTTACCATTCAGTTTTTTTTTTTTCAAAATAGCTTTTAAATTCTAACGAGTTATTTTCAAACCTTACAATCAAACCATTGTGCCTAAATATTTAACCGTAGCTAGTTTCATTAGGCGATAAAGTTCAAATTTCAAACTCGAAAGATATAAGTCGAATCAAGTTATTGAAGTTACAAATGACGTAAAGGAGTACCACAAGGAGATAATCAAGGAAAAGTTGAGCTAAACGAGAGATGAACGATGTTATATTATGGTAATTTATCACTCTCTAACAAACTCTTTGGCAAGCTTCTCAAATTTTCCGACGTTATTGGAACATAAATCTACGATCAAAGTATATGGAAAGAACGCAAAAGTTTATATCTCGCTGAGTATCTGCGAATCAGTTACTTGCTCTTTGAAGATATTGTAAACTATTTTTAAAATATCTTACACATATAATATATGTGTAAGATATAATAAATAGGTACTAATAAAGTTGTGGTAATGAACTTATGGTATCTTAAAATGTCATGATATAATATACCTTTATATATTTAGGCTACCTACTTCGCCATAAAAAGGTAGAGACTTCGAAGAGTTGTAGGTTGAGATGAATCTCAAAGTTAGTGATGATGAGAGGTCTTATGTGTGGATTAGAAAAGTGAAAATAGTCAATTAACAAATCTTTTTCTATTTTTATTTATCAAATACCCACAGCCCAAGCTAGGATCTCCTTTTTGTAAGTCGGTTAAAAGGCGCAAGTTTAAATCTAAGGCATTCAGGTTAAACGGGTTTGACACGAGTGTGATTTAATGAAATTCATTATGTATGAAGATCCGCCGCGATTCTCACACATACACACACAAATTACACTTTCTTATGACACAAGATCGAAAGTTATTTGAATAAACCGGGCTTAAAACGAATTAGTTCTTGATGAGTCTACGGAGGAGTTGTACCTAAAGTGTAGTAAGATGTAATAGCTTTTTTGATATTCTTTTCTGTGTTAAAAAGCGACTTAAGAATGGTTTAAAACCACGAACGACCAGGGCATTTATTTCGTGTTTTCTGGAAATCTAATAGGTATGTTTTTTATAATAATAAAATTCAATGAGATAATAAGTTAAACTATTATTACACATCAATTTAGCACAAGCCACATCAAAGTGAGTTCAGCCAAACGCGAGATATTCGCCAGCATCCATTTTTCCATACTTTTATACTCATAATATTAGGAGTGCGAAAGTGTGTCTGACTATCTGTCGATCTGTCGACCTCTTCACGCCTAAACCACTGAACAGATTTTGCTGCAATTTAGTATGGAAATTTGAGTCCCGAAAAAGGACCTAAGATACTTTTTTCCCATGAAAAAAATACATCAAACAAATTTTGGCTTAACGAAGTTGCGGGTATCATCAAGTACTTACTCGTGCTAAACTCAAAACCTCTTTTTTAAGTCAGTCAAGGAAAATCAATCACTCCATAATGACGTACGTTTTACATTTTACATCTTAAAAGATTATGAAACGAAGTCATAACACAAAATACAAACGTCTTACCCACTTCGTTGATGAGCGAACATCAAAACAAACTCCCCCCTGATGATCCTTATTTGCCGGGTCTTAGGCGTAACCTTGCAAATTATAATGATCGGTACACTTCGTAATACTTCCATAATCTGTCTTCGAAATCCGGCTTTTTAGTCATTATGTACAAAACGTACAAATACAAATGTTTGTGCGCGCTTTAATTGAGGATTTTCGTTTTGTATTAAATATCTCGCTGGGCAATAGCTGATTTTGGAATGTGGAAATCGATAGGACATAGTCTATAACCGAATTAGTCTATGATGATAAAGTTATATTCTCCCATATCCCATTGCCAGTACATTTTTTTGGTACACTTTACGTAAAAACTTTCAGCCCCCTCATATATGTTTGGGCTTCAGAGAAAAAAAAAAGAAAGAATATAATTTATAATAATAAAATAATCAAGTGATTCTGATATTATAAATTTTAAGATGCGCATGAAAAGGTACACTAAACCAGCATAGTATCCAGAACCCTAAAATTTTATTAAAAAAAATCTTCGTTTGCACTTCGTTCCTTGATCAATCCATTCCGTTTCCTATTAAAAATGGTATACGCAAGGAAAGTTACACTAGTTTGCAAAAGGACAATAAACGTTTCTTATTTATTAGACACATTTTACATGAAAGGATATCGAAAGGTTGTATTAGCCTATTTAATATACGATATTGATTATTAAATCCCATAACCTTAACAAATGTTTTCAATTGGGAGTCCATTGGGGGGCTTAAATATGGAAAACAATGAGTTTCCCAATAATAAGGGGGCAGGCGGTTTAGCGTAAGGGGGAGCGGACCGGGGCGCGGGCAAAACTCCCCCTTTAAATGGGGAGTCTGGCACAATCAGGTATTAAAGAAACACTGCCAGAACACCGGGATCTGGCTGAGCTCAGTGTAGCGGGATCCATTGTCATCTATTCAATGTATTTGCGTCCGAATTGAAGCTTTAATTACAGCGACATCTAACGGGTGGTTTGTCTCGTGTGTTTTGTTTGGAATATATATATTTAATTTTGAAATTGTATGAAGTTTTATCCACCTATATGTGATTAATTGTATTGTTCATGGTGGTTCTTGGTGGAAATTCATGTTTGAACCTTAATGAAACACACTTTTTCATGAATTATTTCCAATATGTTCACTTCGATTTTACAAATTTGTAACAAGTACACGATACAACGATACGATACGTCTATGTATTTATTAAATCGAAGTGAATATAGTAGAAATAGTACAAGAAAAAGTGTGCTTCGGAAAGGTTATATCCATCTGCTTTGATGCATTTATTTAGGAACATATTGCAACACAAAACTGTATATACGGCGTCACTTTCAGACACGAAGCTACGTTTTAAAATACAGATTTAAATTAATTAAAAGTCACGTCTTTATTTATCAAATTATAGAGCTTAAAGCAAAAATGTCCTTTCTTAATTTTAAATACAGCAATACTTACATCATCCAAGGGGCATCCAGTGGACATGAGGAGAGCCCTGCTCTGAATGAGCAGCAGACGGAGTAGTTTGTCCTTTATGTCTTGCAACGGGGTACTCCTGGGTCGAAGCAGCTGGATCCTGAGGGTGGCAACCGTGGTCAGCTCCCCGAGGACCTCTCCGACCGTCGACGGCCCGTCCGATATGCGGTCTAACGGCAGCGGCTTCCAATTATTGATGACCACTGAACCTGGGGAAGATTTAAATTATCTATATATTATAATTCTTGAGAGCGTATGTTAGGTACTGAACTTCTCCTGAACGACTGGACCGTTTGTGAAATTAATGTGTGTGTTCAAGGGGTCTTGATAATGGTTTAAATTAACATATCAAGACCGACAGGACAACGTTCGTCGGGTCCGCTAGTACCTTATATTTTAAGGAATGTTGATGCGTTATGCTTTGTGGATCGGTAGGCAAAAAATGTTATTCAACGTTTCTAATTTTTTTTTTCAAATAATGCATCCAAATTTTATGAAAATAAGCCACGATAATATACCTTATTAACTAGAGAAATGTAAGCAAAGCAAAAGTCGTAGAGGGTCTTCGCTGTAGACCTTTCTACACTGTATAAATATAATATTTATCCTCGTGTATATGAACCTACCTAGTTCGAAACACAAGTCATTTACAACAATAACCAACGTTCAATTTAAAAAAAATACATTAATAAAACGGATGGAACATACCTAACGTGCATACAGATCGGAAAGAATTGGTTCAAAATTCTTTCCGAACTGTATGCATGTTTGCCTACTGTACAGAAAATAAAATAGGGATTCGCACGGTTCGTCTCATCGTGCAGCCCTCATCATCAACTCACCTCTAGCGGCTGCGGCCAGCTCCAGGGGGTAGCCCAGCCTCATCATGGCGGCCGGCACCAGCTCATGGAACGCTGTGGCTGCGGGGATGATGACGTAACTGTCAGTCTCCACCGCCGCTCGCCTCCGCCAGCCCTCGTCCAGCGTGGTGACCGCTTCCACCACGCAGTGCACGGGGAGGGTTTTACCTGGGGACAAATTAACAATCAACAAACAAGGCAACAAAAAATGAATAGGGACTATGCGAATTTCAACACTGAAGAGTTACGTAGTACCTGTATTATTTCCTTTGGATATGTGTGTGGAATTTAAGTGTTGGCTACAAAGGATGTTTACCAAAGTGATTTCAGGCCACCAGAACCAAGAGCATATAAAGCATTTTTATATGTGTGTGTGGTTACCTAGTTGACCACGTCACCCATTTCAAACCCCAAAATTGGTAGCCAAAGGCTTGATGGTAAATTTTGGAACCTTCACTTTACGGAACCCCTGCTAAAGCCTCTTTGGATTTGAACTTGTTTGAAGAATGATGTTTAAAAAAATTCAGGGCTCAGTTGTTTTACTAGATAAGGTACAAGAAATTTAATATGATTTTTGCTAGTATACAAGCGCAATACAGTAAATATCAATAATTGTATCACACTGATAGCAAGAAAAGTTAGCTAAGACTCAAAAATGTTGCACACACTTTCCGAGCAAAGCTTAAAAGGCACTTCCTTGGCGTTTTAAAATCTCCCGAGTGATAGACGTCTTTTGAGGTGTTCTTAATTATTTAGCAACTTTTAGAGGAGGCAAAAAAGCGAAGAGACGTTAAAATAATAATTAATCCTGCGTCCGCCTCTTTGTGCTTTCACGTTCTTTGTAGCTTCTTAAACGGGTTATTAAATAGTTTTTGCTGCATCAGCGCATCTACAAAGGAATAAAAATCGTTGCTTTGTTTTTAACTTTTCATGATGCTGTAAAAACAATTACACACTAAGTAAATGTTTTTTGTAATTTCATTAACTCCCTTGTTAATTATTTATAGATTTACATTTATTACATCTGAAAATTCGTTAATAGTCATAAAAAACATATATCTTTTGTATACATTATAAGTGTACCCATAAAGGGCAACAATTTATATCTCCAAACACCAGAGTGTTGCTGCTGAAAAAAGTGATTCTTAAATTTGATTTGGTAAGCCCTCATACATTAAGTAAAAATTTCAAAAGATGAACTAGAAACTGTAGTTAACAACAAAGTACATTTATCCCTACCTATCGACCCTTCACGATCATTTTAATATCACCATACATTTGCATAAACGAAAACTCCGAATAATACATGCGGAAAGTTGTTTTAAATAAATTACGAACTATAATCGCGTAAGTAACTTTCAATAGTTTTAGTGTTTAGTCCCGTTAGTCCAGGGTAGTCCAGGTTAGCACCTTCGCCGCTGGGATTAAGGGATTCCTATGGCCTCGGACAGTCCTTTGGCCAGTCTAATCCCTGGCTCCCGACGGCTTATTAATACCGAACTGAATATTGTATCCGTTGTAATTTATTTATATTAATTTCCGCTGTGTTTTGGTAGTGGACGCAGTTATGTAGTGGATAGCGTTGTGAACTTCGTCTATAGGTTGGATTTATATTGAATTTTTGTCGATTGCAAATTGACAGATTATTTTAATATCTATATATTGACACGCGAGCAGAAACCTTTATACCCCTTTTTACGAAAGACGCGTAGATGTAAAAGCATGAAATTTCGACCAGTTATAGTTGTTATGGAGGAAGAGCGTCGAATACCAAAATAATTTAAAACATGTTTTATCTTGGATATACGAGATAAATAAAACCCTACGCACACTACAGTGTTTTTACATAATACGATAATCATACAAGAAATACTCTTTTGTTTATGGTATAAGCCAGTTTTTTTTTCATAAAATGTAATAGTCTGGTAACGAGACCTTTACGCCGCATTGAAGTCTGTGATTGAATCGATCGATTTAAATATTTAACATTTATGGTCGAATTTCGACCACAGGGCGACGCCTAGTAACCATAAATATTTATATTTCTTATGAAAGATGACCAGGTAAACTTTTTAACACTTCCTTTCTAGCGTGACCTAACTTATCAAATATAACAACACTAAAATCAACCAAATCGGTTAAACCGTTCTCAAGTATTGTAGAGACTAGACAACTCAAAACTCATTTTTATTTGCATAGAATAAAACTACTTTGGTTTTATACACGGAACTGATCTGATCCAAATACACGGAAAAACTATATCTTTCCGTCGTAAGTACGCGCTGTTACACGCGTATGTGATTCAATTCCATAGATTAGCGCAAATCCTGAAGTAGCTGCGAATCGGAACTCCTGAGCACAACATAGAACAGCAATTAGGCAGCTTAGCCGAACTAAGAGGGAAAGAGTTCTTAACAAAGGGTAGACAGAGAATTTAAACTTTAGACTTAGCTGTAAGTCCCGGGGCGTCTTGACGGATGTATGTTGTATGTTACTATATGCTGTGGACTGTATTATTATATGCCACATACGTATTTAAGGCTTTGTTGTTGTATTTATTGTGTTTGAAACTTTAAAGAAATTCGGTCGATATATGTCAATTCTATGTTAGTCGTGATCTGTCGGCTGGGATTGACATTAATATGGCTCTGTATCAACTTCCCTGATTGTTACATCCATATGAATGTTAAGCTTATCTACTCTTTTTCATTTTTGAATTGCTACATTTCTTAAAAATCTTGTTTAATTTAAAATAAGAATAAACTGTACAAAAATAAATATATTATATCATTTTAAATATATTTTTTGATTATGTATAAGTTAAGATTTGTCGGCTGGGATTGACATTGAATATGGCTTTGTATCAACTTCCATATTTGAGAATAAAAAAAAGGTATTACAAGATTGTTTAAGTAAGTTCATGACACAAAATATGTTGAAAGTAATATTAGCATTTTCGAAAGTATTAAGCTAAGTTAGCATTAAATATGTAACAAAGAGGTAAGCTAGCCTGTCTCGGATGTCAGACTAATGCAAGTCCGAAATAAACTTAATACAAGCTTAAAGCTCGTAACATTGTTTGCGTACCTGGGCTTCGACTGTGATTAAGACTGTTTAGAGGTTTCTCCAGTATCTGAATTTTGAGTATATACGTCAGTCAGGCATCGCCACTTGAGTGGAAGAAGTGGATAACTAGCGTTTTATAACACAGCGGAAATTGCTTTTTTTTTCGTAATAACGCGAGAAAAAGGAAAACTTTCAGATTGTAATTAACCTACTTTATCAACTCACGCTAATAATAAAAAAGGCCTATATATCCAAACTAATAAATAAGTCTGTCCGTCTGTCTGTTACCTTTTCACGCCAAAACCACTAAACCGATTTAGCTGACATTTGGTATGGAGATACTTTGAGTCCCGGGCAAGGAAAGAGAATACTTTTTAGTCCGGAAAATGTGGGATTCCCACGAGAATTTTGACGCAACGGAGTTACGAGGTTCATCCAGCAGTTGTATCTTATTGAACTAATATCTAATGCATAGACAAACGTTTAAAAAATATATTAATGTGCAGGAAATTTAACTCTGGGGCAACACTGTTATCCGTATCCTGTCGGTTGTCTCTTTGTGTTCTTGCTGTATCACGTTTCACGAAGAATGAAAGTGTTATCTTAATATTAATAAATTGTCCACACATTTCGATATATCTAATACGAATTTTAAAACCATCTCAAATACGCAGCAATCCCCTTGGATATAAACGTGGATGATGCACGCAAATCACAGGAAAACCCTAGTAAAAACGGATAGCGTGACCGCAAAACCAATTATTATAGTAATATATGTCTGACTAGCGTGCCTCGATGATCTGCTTAGATCGCACGGATGCTGAAACCTCGCAAATACAAGCTAATCGGAAATGTAACGTGTCATTACGGGTATTCATGTGCGTTTCACTTTCATTGTCTACGGATCTATTGTGTAACTTATTAACTGTGGCTTTTGACATTACATTTTAGTATCTGGATGTTGGATATTCGCTGCGCGGGATTCGTCGTCGCACGGAAAAATCCAGTTATGAAAAATATCCTTTTTTAATTGGTACTAAAAATATTATTTTTCGAAATGTTAATCCAGACAAATGTTAAGCCGGCAATATGTATAATGGGGGAAATTGAAAGAGAGCCAGTTGACGGACCTATGTCATTTGGTCGGAATCGTAAGCCGTAATCTGTCGGTTGAGTTTGACAAGGCACGAACAAATTAAATAAATCCACGATCTGTATCTGTTTCAATCTCTGATTGTACAATCAGGGAAGCGGAAACAGAGCGAGATTGCGGATCTAAGTAAATTGGTCACGTTATGTCAAACCTAACCAACAGATCATAGCTTACATGGACTTGACATATTCCGACTAAATGACGTAGGTCCATCTACTGGATCTCTTTCAATTTCCCCGATTATACAAGTACAGCGTGTTGTCGCTGACACGTGTCAAAAATTGCCGACAAACGTCGGCGGCTTTAGCTATGCTCCTAGTTCCTAAACTTTTGGAATTTTGATAGTTCTACTCGTGTGTCCGGAAGAAGATACATTTTTCTACTATTTTTATTGAATACTTTCTTCACATCCATCTTTTATAAAAGATTCGCCCATTTGTGTCATAACTGTATAAGAGATCATCTCTCCGTCATCTTTAATTTGTATACCGGAGTCGAACAAATGCCAATTTATGTTTATAAAATAACAGAATCTTGTTTTGATCCATCCTCTCCAAAGTATTAGACGCCTAATATCAAATTGATGATTCCATTCATTCTTATTATACAAGTATTTTAAGTATTATAAGGCGCTAAAGATAAATAAATCAGTATTAAATACCTTGAATTTCGTTTTGTGAAAACGTTAGTGTAAATGCGCATATTGATTACTTTTGTATCTTCTGTTGCCTAATTCTAGTTTATTATCATTTACATCTTACGGTATTTAAATTGTATTTTTCACATGATACGGAAAAATTTTCGAATCAGACAAAAACGCGACCGATCACGTCTGTGAATCAGTTGGTAAGCGCGTTGGTAGCTTAAGACGTTGCCTTTTCACGTCAAAACCGCTAAACCGATTTTGTTGAAATTTGCTATGGAGATACTTTGAGTCCCGGGGAAGGACATAATACATATTTTTTATCGGATACAAGGACACAAGGAATACTTTTTATCCCGGGAAAATGTGGGATTCCCACGCGATATACAAATTTTCGTGCAACGAATTTGCGGGCATCAACTAGCTTATAATATCAGTATGCTTGTTTCTATTGCTAACTTAAATCAAAACAGCCAGTCTTAACAACAATTACGGGACCCTCTGTCCCTAATCCTGGCAAACTTCACCTGACCACCCAGACGGACACACACTAGCACTAACCTGGTTCAACAAAGATCTCTCGTAACTTCATAACTACTTATCTCTGTCTGGCCTTACATACCTACGTAATGCTGGCATTACGTAGGTATGTAAGAAGCTAATAATATTTATCTTTTGTAAGAAATCGTGTTGAGTAAAAAAACAATATATTTGTAACGGTGAAAATATTGGATAATTGAGATAATTGGAGACGTTAGTCGATGAAGCGGATAAGCACTAGCGTTACACCGCCATACTAAATAATTTCTAATTCACTTCACTACGTACTTTGTTATTATTATTTTTTTTTGTTTGCTGTTTTGCTATTTATAAATTGTATTTCTATTTCGTTTTTATAGTTATTTATATTAAATATGTATAATTTATACATATTTCTGTGGTAATATTTTGTACTATATGTTATAACGTGGTGTAATGTGTATTTGAGGCTGAATAAATGTTATTTTTATTATTATTATTATTATAACTAATATTTCATTTTTTCCCATCAAATTTTGATATATCTTGTAATTTTGCGATTTCAATATCTAGCTTGTCTAACTATCCATCAAATCCACATTATTTTAGTTAAAAACATTTTTTCTGGTCTTAAAGCGTCCATTTTTGCAAAAATCTGGCATTTTTTAAAATGTTAGTTCCCGCTTTGAATGTTAGTTCATTTATGTAGGAAGCTAACGATTACAAAAATCATTTACATACTATTGTTATCACTTATTTTTAGATATTGATTCATATTTGATAAGTATCACAAAGTAGGTATAAATTGAAAGCAAAACGACTGCTGTGATCATTGCCAAATGCATATTTGCCTACGCCGTAGACCGGCCTCTACGAAACGGCAACGTGTGCCTATAAAACAAGTAGACACAATTTTTATGACGATCTCGCATGAACGAAATACATAAGGGCACTTTCTTACAATTTTAATATCCGTATTTGGTTTTTTTTTATATTTAAATCTCACAACAGACTTTCTGGCGGCGTCTCATAAAACCCAATATCATATACAGATATCAACCGGTGTAAATACAATGTCTTTCTCATCTACGTCCGACAAGGGGTGTAGTAATAAGACGGAGTAGGTAAGGGGTAAGAGGGGTAAGAAGTAAGGGGTAAGGTAAAGCTGACCTAATCCAGGTCTCGATCCGCAGAGCCGCAAGACGCCGCTTGTTGCTCGGTAGTGGGGCTTCGGTACATTGTTTACGTTATACGGGACACACTGGTGGGATTAGTAAGCCGAATAACTGAGGAAAAGAGGAAAAAGAAGCTGGAAAGTTCAGATTTTTAATAGAATGTAGCGGAAGCAAAGATTTTAAAAGTGAATATAAATTAGTCCAAAAATGTAGCTACAGAAAAGTAATGAAAAGTATCATAATATATCTTAATGTTAGGGAGGTAGTGGACGACAAAACTAAGATATCTTTTCAGATAATTTAATGGCTTATCTCCTTACCCTAAACAAAATTAGTTAAAAAACTTACGGCTATTTTCACGCTCACAGCTGATTAATTTCCATATAAATTATCTAAGAACACTCGTACGTCACAAATAAATTTTAACATCTTTTTTTACGTCGGTGGTTAAAAGGAGGGTTTAAGTGTCTACAAGTTCATAAATCTGGCTGCTGCTTGGTTAATACTAGGCTACTCGGGCCTGCGTCAGTGTGGTAGCATAAACAATCAGCTGGCGAATTATGTAAAGTAACAGCCCAACTGCGGATTTACTTAGCCGACGCATCGTCCGAGATTAATTATTTATAGCCCCCACGGGTAAGACTCGGCCCCAGACGCAGCATCTTAAACTCCGACTGGCCGCGTTTAAATATTTACGAACCTATGAGCACCTATTAAAGTCGAATTTAGCTCGTCTGAATTATTTAAGCGTCCTTTGTCCGAGGATTTCGGCTGACCACCTTGTCATGCTCTTAATCGCCCCGAAATGAACCGCCCCGTTGATGAGGCAATCCGTTAAAAATCAATACGTAACTAAATCCTTAAGGCGTACAGGGTAATGAAACCTTCTTAGTCTAACAGGATTATCGTGCAGAGGTACGCATTTCAGGGCCGGATCACTCCTCGGCTAAGGCACAGATTTTATTACACAAATAAGATTAATACACATTACGTAAGTAGGCTTCTAATACACCGCCTTAGAGGTGATTACACACATACACACGGCCGCTACGGATACTAAGACGTTAGGTATTCATTTGTTTATATTATTTACAAAGATTTAGAGCGTCCGTAGCCTAGTGGGTAAGACCTTTGGTTCGCACTCGAGAGGGAAACCCCGGTGGAGGCGTGTACCAATTGGACATTTTCCGATCTCAAGTACATGATATAATAAATCCACGCTTTAGCACGAATAGGCCGGCTCGACCGGAGTAATACCACGGCCTCACAGAAAACTGGCGTGAAACGCCGTTACGCCGTGTTTCTTTCAGTAATGAGTTTACCGGTGGCCCAACTTCCCTAATCCCCTATCCCTATTTTCCATTCCCTATTCCCTCATAAAAGCTGGTGCGATTCTTCGGATGTCACGAGTGACGGCAGTTGCTTACTTTCAGGTAACCCGTCTGCTCACTTTCCCCCTAAATATCATAAAAACAGATAAAGAAATCTAATCTATTAGGTTAACATAAGAGAATAACAGAAATTAATATGTTAAACGTTTATTTAAAAAAAACTCAGGACAAAATAAAGTCAAAATAACTTTTCAACAGATGTTTTAATCATCTGTACAGTAATAGCATAAATTAAAAAATCTTCTATTAATAATAGGATTTATTTTCCCTACAAGGCACTTGATTGTACACGTTTAGAAGCGACATTCCAACTTATTACAAAGACGTGGAAATTGAAAATCTAGATAAATTTACAATCTCATGTTACACCAAACCTAACCAATTAAGACGTGGAAATCTTTGTTACCCCAACTGTCAATTAAACGCGCCCCCAAAAAGCGATTTGTATTGAGATATCGTCGCTTTTGTAATTCTTTGACGTGCTCGATACAATGTGGCGCGCACAATGAATTCGCGAGTTTTCACTCACTCCGGGAGAGTTTCACCCACTCACCCACTCACCCAGTAAGTGGGTAAATGTGTTAGCGATTGACAAGGGAACTTGAGATAAAGGTGACGTTCCCCGACATATCTCATTAGCGTGTGCTAAACAAATCTCGATGATACTGATACAGGCGAAATATCTCCTTAACTAGGATTTTCCCGTAGTGTCGCTTGCGTGGGATTTGCTTTGAAATGTAATGTGCGTTATTAAAAACTCCTTTAGAAACATGTCGTTATTCAAAAGAAGCTTGAGTTACTCTCCATACCTGACCCGTGTCTATGCCAAAAACCAATTGCTCCGTTAAGGCGTGACGGAAGCACAAGCCAACAAACAAACAGACAATATAATATTAGTAAGGACTAATTGTCGCCCGTGACTCTGTACGCGTGGTATTTTTTCTCTTGAAATTTTCCTGATTTTTTTTGCTACAAACCTCATTGGCTGGAGGTCTTTCCAATAAATGGAAAACCGTGGAAATGGGTTCGTGCGTGCGTTAGGAAAGAAAACCCGACTTATTTTTTTATAATAGATTGAAGTCGATTTTGACTAAGTATCGCAGAATTTCCTCTCGGATAACGTTTACCCTTGAAGAAAACTATCGTTTGTATTAAGTTATTTCTAGTGATTTTGAGTCATTTGATACCAAGTCCATATATCAGTTCAGTGATTTAAGTGAAGTATAAGAAGGATTTGCATCAATTATAGCATAAATATGGATTAAATAGGCAAATAAATAAATAAAATAACACCTTTTTATGTCAATCCATTGACCATAATAATGTTAATTACATTTACATATTTCTATCATGAAAATATTAAAAACATTGTTTTCATTCGCCACTTTCAAAATTCATTCAAATGCCAATAATCATATTAAAATGTTTAGTAAAAGCTCAGTCGGAAGCCGAAAGTTGAGTTTTCCTGATTCACTTCCGAGCTTACTGGATATTGGATTAGGAACTATCGTACAACTTTCGCTTTACCTAGATCAACTGTGACCACCGTTTATTGTTTAAAAGTGAAGTTGATAGGTAATTTTTACCAAACCACATACAACAAATATACATACTATCTTTTTGTATACATGTAGGTACGTATATAATTAGATATTATGTATGTTTATTTAATTAATAACAGATATTTACTTTATAAAGCACTGTTTCGGGAAACTATATTTTTAAAAGATAAAATTTTAGCGTATAAAAACCCATCATACATGTGCCGGAGTCGGACGTGAACGAATCCATTTTGTATGCAATGCGCAAAGCGCGCACGGTGGCAAAAAGGTAACATTCGGCGGTCAAAGGACAAAGTGACAACTCAGCATATTTGTTTCTTGACAGAGGGTTAACGAACCATACCGCCAATCTTCAGCGAATGCATAAGACCTTCCGTCCACTGTAATTTCACACGCAGAGCGAAAAGTAGAAGATACTTATGTTTACTGTAGTAAAAGATAACAAACCCAACCGTAGCACTTACCTAATAATGATTCGCAAATACTCTATCGATTCAAATAGCGCAAAATTACCGAAATACTCAATAGCCAATAACAAATGTACATTTGAAAAGTTAAACGGCGCAGTTAGGCCGCGGCCACACTACTCATTAGCGCTAAAGCCGCAGTGTAGACGCGGACTTAGCGTATTATCATATTGTCGTTATGTCCAGTTGCGAGTGCTGTCTCATTATGATTATGTTGCTAGCTTTGGTTTTTTTTTATGGAAAGGAAATCAGGCAAAAAATATACTTAAAAGGCCCAAGTTTTTTTTTTTTGACGTAAAATGAGTCAAGTATTCTTTAATCGATTTAAATACGTGAGATTATCTTTGGCGTATGTTGGTCGTTGGTGAAAAGAAATCACAAACGTAACATATTTATTTTTCATTGCAAATCTATACAACTCTAATTCCGGCATAAAAATATATAAAGTAAAAACACTTAACCATAGGTATTTCTACAAAAAAAAAATCAAATGAAAGTCAAGTATATTCCTAAACAAAAGTATCGATCGCGTTCGCTAATAGTTAGCGCAGACAGCTAGTCGATTTAGTAATTAATTCTACCGCGCGAAGTGCTCTAAATGCACCAGAAACTATAATCCTCATTAAAATCGGAATAGGCGACTATTCACTTCACCATCAAATATAATTTTGCCTCCTAAACACAGAATTATTTGAAACGAGAGCCCTTCAAAAGCGCTTTTAATTTACTATTTCGGCGCTCGTGTGTTTTATGTACTAATACTAATGGGTTCTGTTTCTAATTCTATAAATAATTTAATGTAAATATGACTCACAAGTTTTTGCTAATCGTTTGCATAAAAAAACCAAGTTGCAGTTAAACAAGTTTTATGAATGTGTTCAATCAAAAAAATCAAGTTTCATGGCTTCAGAATCTTTGTTTATCTTATTCGTGTATAATTTTTTAAAAAATCAAATAAATACTATGCGACGTGCATCGCAAACACCCCTCAAGGTTATTTTTCAATTTTAAAATTCATTAAAAGTATGAAGTAATTTATAAATGACAGCAGTATAATAAAGATCATTTAATTTGGGCCGGGTTCAATTTTTCGCATCGCAAATGAAAATACAAATTAATCTGCCTTTTTGCATACAATTTTATATCATTGATGCCGTATCCGCGCTGCCGAAATCCCACGTGAGGCGTCACAATAATATTCCGGATTATACGCCGATTATTTTATACTAATGGAATTTCACAAAGGAAATCAAATATATTAAAAAAAAAGAAAATTTTTATATGTAATTTTTTCCGAGCCTGTGATATTCGTCTAGTTTCAACTTTACAGTGTGAATATTTTATGTTTATACAAAAATATCACAATTTACATTTAAAAACCAAAAGCATTTTTACAAACCTGCAATTCACAAAAACATGGCGTCGCATCTCCCAACATCTGTCGATATAAAACTACGCGCGTGTGTCGACGCGATATCCGACATGGGTCCGGATTAAGCCGAAATCCCGGATTAAACGGACCCGGATAAAGCCCGGATAGAGGTCGAATAGACCCGGGTTTTCGTCGCGCCAATAAAAGTGTCTGCAGCCGATTTAGCCAGAGCCCCAGGTCCAATTGGTAGGTAATTTCGATCTATCTACAAAGCCGGTCTAATGCCGGGCCAGGATTAGCCAGTCCGTCCAGGCCTCACAATTTATTGGATGGAATCAGATCGCCAAATTAAGATAGAACAACCAATTTCGTAAATACGATGATCGTCTATCGTCTGGGAAGGGACGAACGAATTATGATTTAGGGTCGATATATTCAAGTTTAGTTAAACTAATGGTAGGCATAACCGACTTGAAAAGTGTTATTATTATTTTAGTTACCAGTAGTTACCGGTAATTTTAATGGAACAATAAAAAAACCAATGGTACCTATCGGGAATATCTTCTATTGACATCTTAATTTTTTTTTTCAGTTACAAATATTATCTCAAAATTTCGAAGACGTGCCTAATTCGAAAACGTAAAACATTCATTAATTCCAGACAGCGATCAAAAGGAACCCCTTCAGGAATTTATGCAGAATGCAAGGGATAATTGAAGTTTTTCTAAGCCAGACCATTATGGGGGCTGATCCGCGCAGATTCATTAGGCGAGATTATACTCTATTGAAATCTGGCTTAAGCTACGAGCGTGGTCACTCATAACGACCGATAATACCGGCTTTGTGCAATAAATATTATGTTAGTTTTAATGAGGTTGTATTCTATGGTTCACGGGGTTTTAGTTAAGCCGAGACTCCACGCAGGTGTAAACACCAGTTAAACATAAAACAGGCTTGAAACAAAACTAGATTTAAAAATGTCGTATTAGTGACTTAACATGTTGTTCGTTCAAAATGACTTGGCGCGGAATTTAATGTAAATTTTGGCATTGGGTATGAAGCTGTCCGATTTACGGCGAATGGAGTGGAGTGTATCTACATAGATAAATACTTTTAGTAAGAGAAGCGAGTTCTTTCAGAAACTTGCAAAGACATCTAGATATCAACTTATATAATAATGTAATATAATATTATATGAACGCTTCAGACCACGTCAGCCTGGTCCCGTGGTAAGTACCTGTAGGACTTGTGCTACAACTGAAATATATTTAATATTTTTATTATATGATACACATATTTAATACACACCCAAAACCCAGGAACATTGAAAAACTTTTTGCTCCGTCGGCGGGAATCGAACCCACGACCCCCGTCTTAAGTTACCAACGTGATTACCGACTGAGAGTGATCGTCAAACTAAGCAATGACTCTACCTAGAGAGCTTCGTTGTTATAATGGTCTATTATAATAACTAAGCAGTCTATATACACCGCTTACAATACCTTGCCCGATACTTTGTACGCGTTCATTTTCCTTGTTTTCCTGCTCTTTTTTCTCTTAAAATTTTTCTTTAATTTTCTTTGCTATAAACCTCACAGAGCCTGAACCTTTTCAACGAATACAAAACCGTCGAAATCGGTTCGTGCTTTCTGGAGTTATAACTTCAGGAAGGAAAACCTGACTTATTTTTATACATATAATAGACTAGCTCTTGCCCGCGACTCCGTCCGCGTGGTAACTTTTATCTTGAATTTTTTTTCTAATTTTTTGCTAGTTACACTTTCCAACTAATGCAAAACCGTGGAAATCGGTTCGTGCGTTCTGGAGTTATATCGTCGGGAACAAAAACTCGACGTATTTTTATTTAATAGATATTTTTCTAAGCCCAAAAGCCAATATATCAACCGCGGTGTTTCCTTGTTACTAACAAGTAAGGAAATCAAAGCATTAGCCTTATTGGATAAGACACGAAGACATACATCAAAAGATATTGGAACAAAAACCCAAACAGGTAATTTACTTGATGTGTGAATGTCATACATTTTCTTTAATCTTACTAATAAAGGCGTTTAAGAGGGGGGATGGATACAAAGTAGGTATATTGCATAGACATCGTTGATTCAATTTTCCCCCTTGTTTGTGCGGTAAATTCATTTGTTTATTAATATTTTTTTACCTTTAATAAGAATTTCATTCATTATTATTACTCCATTATACTAATGTGCGATAATAAATGCGAAATGTTTGTTACGTTTTCACGCTCAAACGATTGGACCAATTTCGATAAAATTTGGCATAGAGCTGGTATTCTGTATTAGCTCAAAGGCTACTTTTAATGCGGGTAGCACCGTCGGGCACAATTTTTTAGCCTTAGTAAAGTAAAGTTACCTATAATTTCCTCAAATCAAAAATTTTAACTCAGACCTCTGTATAAATACTAAAAGAGTACTTTATTAAGTACCAAACTTACGAAAAAAGTAAGTGAATAATGAATAATTTAATTATTTAAAGAGAGTGTTAGTTTTTATAAAGCGTACCGCGATCACCCTGTATCTGACCCCAAGTTCATACAATATTCGGGACCCCCGGCAAACGACACACGCGAAATTATATCGTACGCCTTTTAACTTAAAAATCAAATTGCAATGTAACATTTTAATCCTCTCCTGGATATTGCAGATAAGCTTCGGATTAGCTCGGCGAAACGAAAAAAGATTTCGTCCGATCAAATTGTTCGGGTTTAAAAAAGTTTTATGTTGCTAATAAAGATTTTTTAACGCAGTATATAATCTGTACTTTATTTATTTTATAGAGGAATTAGTATTCGAATTAGTAAGTAAAAATCCAATCAAAAGACATAATTAAAGTGGATTGCGTTCAATACGTGACAAACCAAATAATTTTTATCCGTATTATGCACTTAAGATCGGAAAATGTCTCATTGGTACACGCCTCCACCGGGGTTCCAACCTGCACCCTCTCGAGTGCGAACCGAAGGTCTTACGCATTAGGCCACGGACGAAATAAATCTAATCAAAGGACATAAATAAATAATAAATAAATACTTTATTGATGGTACCAATTTAGATACAGATATGTTTACACAGCAGACAGTATGTTGTTTACTGGTAGTTTTAAGTATTAACAAAAAAAATGGTACTAAGTACCTAAACTAGGTCACATGACCTGTTCTTATAGGTACTTCAATAAAGTTGATTGCAATTAACCAAATTATTTTTATCCGTATTATGTACTTGAGATCGGAAAATGTCTCATTGGTACACGCCTCCAACCCGGTTTGAACCTGCACCCTCTCGAGTGCGAACCAAAGGTCTTACCCACGGAAAGGTCTTACCCAAAGGTCACGGACGCTCTAAAAGGATAAATCATTTGCACACCCGCAAAGTCACAGGTTTAAATACACTTAATTTTATACCTAATTTTCCTTCAGTTTGTACTATACCTAGTTTTTGTTCTCGAGTGTTTTCCTAAGCTTAGTCTATAGCCGTATAATAATCTTATACGACAATATAAAAGTACTAACACAGTGAAATGTCCTACACGCGGCCTCTTGGCGTGCTCCGACAGATAATCCCGTCGTCCGTCCCGCTCCCACCCATTGGAATTGTCCGCAAATCCTATCCTTGTCCCTCTCTAATCCTTTATTTGAATCTTATCAGATCTTGGATACACCGGTAGTGGTCGGCTCCGATGTGTGCATGTTAGCTGTGGATAATATGCGTAGGGTTGTCAACTTTGAGAAAATTTATTCTTATTTTGCTCGAAGAATCATGAGTCCATGAAGAACTAAGATGAACATTATGGCAGGTAAAAAATATGCATATTTTTATAAATCCAGTCAAGAATTAGGTACATCCATTCTTATTGGAACTTTTGTAAGGTTTCTTGTCTAATAAGAGTTATATACTCTCTTAACAAGGGGTATAAAAGTGGATGCTTATTTTTATTACATTACATATCTAATAATTTATCTACCATGGTTTCTTATTTGTAAGTCTCATTCTTTGTCCGTCAAGTACAGTCCTTGGGTCCTACCGGAGTAAAGTGGCTTAAATTGTTTGCCGAGTCATATAACTAAAAACTTCTAGAGATTTGGCGCAGGAAACACAGAAACATTTATGGTAGGTCGAAAAAAAATCTGAAAAAATCCTTCAAAATCAGACATGAAACATTAGGTTTAGGTTTTAGGTTTAGAGATTCTTTATTTCTCAAAAGATTACAAAATCACTTACGAGAAACGCATTGTTTGAGATTTAGAATACAAGTTAAGATTCAAAAACTATGTGAGCAGCGAGCACTCTCATAACAGAAAAAAAAAACAAAAAAGAAACAATGTATAAGTATAACAAACCGTGCCACCAGATTATTATACTCGTATTACATTATTATAATTAAATTTGGTCAACCCTAGGCCGGGCATTAAGGTGCGTCCACACTGATCCGCGATTAATGGTCTTTGGCGATTGGAGCTAAATTTATGTCTGCGTGTCACCAGATTACCGACGAAGGCAGCTGCAGTAATCCGCGATCTTACGGACGCACCTGTTATGCCGACTGGATTATACGACTGTCAGATTTATATTAATACACTAATCGTGAGTGGCTTCAGACTTATTTTTGACTACATTCTAGCCCCCTTATTCATAAAAATATATATTTTTTATGACATTTAGGGGGCAAGCGAGCAGACGGGTTACTTGATAGAAAGCGACTCCCGTCGCCTATGGACACTCGCGGCATCCGAAGAGTCAAAGTAAGGGAACTTTTGCAGATAAGCTTCGGATTAGCTCGGCGAAACGAAAAAAGATTTCGTGCGATCAAATTGTACGGGTTTGAAAAAAGTTTTATGTTGCTAATAAAGATTTTTGAACGCAGTACATAATCTGTACTTTATTTATTTAATAAAGGATTTAGTATTCAAATTAGTCAGTAAAAAATCTAATCAAAAGACAAAATTAAAGTGGATTGCGATTAATACTAACGAAATAATTAGGGCCCCCTTACAACTTCTCTGACAGAGAAGTATAGAGAATCTGTCGAATAGGTTGAGGATATCTGAGACTTATCAAGAAGTGGTGAAACAGCCCCTTTAGTTTAGTTTATTACTATTATCAAGTAGTTAAGAGTGTATAGATTATACAGAGTGTCTTTGACAAAAGGAACATACCGCCAATCTTGAGCGTATAATAAATACAGTTTCTTGTTTTTCACTCATGCCTTACATCACAGCATTAAGGTAGTGAAACTACATGAAAATACAGACTAATCCACTACAGAGAGCGGTGTGCACTTCTTGTGGGTATAATAAGATAATATGCCCTAACCCTTTGTAGGGATTAAGATCATGTTAAGGGAGCGCTGAGCCCTGAACCCTACAGGCTGAGGATAAGAAGATCCACGAGGGAGAATGTATTTTGTTTTTGGAACACTAGGGCCTTTAAAATATGTTTTGCTAAGTGTTATGCAATTTTGCTTTTACTATTATGTTTATTAAAAGCCTGCTAGACCCCATTTTATACTAATTACATATTTGAAGTTGGCAATTAGCTGGTGTATGATGTAGCTGGGGATGTGTAATAACTTAGACTACTTTCACCGATTTCCAAAAAAAAATGTGCTATAGTCTTCCACAGTGTTATTTTTTGTTGATGATTACGAACTACGAATCCACAAGCACCAGCTTGTGCTAAACAAAAATATATAGTGTAGTTTTGCTAGAGAGGAATTTATCAGTCGATTAAAAAACAAGTGCAATATCATGTTTATGAAATCGGATGAAAATCGATTAAAAAGGCATCGCAATAAAAGCTTGATTTTGACAAATGGCCGGGATGATCCGTAACGAGCTGCAGCTTAAGCCGCCGATACACACACGTTAAAGTTTTTAAAGGCTTGGAAGTATTCAAAATATTACGAATACGAATACGTAATACGTCGATGGATATAACTGGATCCAAACCACTAATGACTTACTAAATTTTTTAAAAAATACATATCTCTCAAGATCATACTCATTTCAAATAGTAATTATCGTCAAATTGCCCCTAGATATAAAAACCCGTAACTCAGCTCATTATAATTAATTGTACAAAATAAAGTTTAATTGTAAGCTACTGAAAGTTTAAGAACAATCAAAAATATCAAAAAGCTAATAAACAAAGATACAACTATCAATTAACAATAATAATAAAAATCATTTTTTATTAATTTAAATTAGAAATAATAGCCAATCTTATCCTTATTACTGTTATCCCGACAATATTAAAACGTGAAAGTGTGTTTTTATTGCTTTTAGATGCTCCAGTTGAATAAATAATAATTTGTAAGTTGCCTAATTCCACGCGCACAAATCCGCGTACAAAAACGCCTCATTAGTGTCGCACATAAAATTCATACAAATCTACAATGGAGTGTCGCGTCACTAGCCACACTTTACCATCTCGTTAGCCGCTATCAAAATCACATAACCACAATCCAGCTCGCGCGTGTACACCAGTCACTAAATCCACATGACTCGACTCGATTTTTATCGATTGATCACTCGGCTCAGCTGATTGCGGCGCTCTGTTGTTGCCGGCGGATTAACTCGTTCGGAATTTAAAAATATCGTACGATCGGAATTAGACTTGGGCGTCGTGTAAGCGCGGCTTACCAGTTAGGGCAGTGAGTACCGCGCTTTATTAAAAAATCAGTTACCACCACAGCCACTCCACAATACTTTACATTATTAGCACAAGCTATCAGTTCAGAATATTGTTGGTATTAAAAAGACATTTATGATACCAGAAAGTATAAAACAGTCTTGAATCGTTTCGTAGTTTTAAATTTTAAGTAGATGAACTTTTCGATGAGATTGAACTCAAAATAAATCGAACTTTAATAAGTCGTTCGATAAAAAATTACATTTCCGTTAAGGTTTAAAACTAAACCGAATTGTGTATAATTGTCTCCGTGTTAGTGTGCGTCTTGCGTGTTGTGTGTGTGCGTTAAGCCGAGTGCACACTCAAATTGGGCTGAAGTGCACGAGATAATCTGGAAATGATTGATGAAGGAGCGACCCTCGCGATGCTGACTTATTGCCTTATTTTGCTCGTAATTTATTGCTCATTACATTTGCGGCTAATTAGCTTAGCGGATAACGGGGATTTGTGCAAGAAAGTACGAAAATATTGAGCACCATTGCAAATTCGGATGAAGGTTTATAGCTAAGGAATCCATATCTCACAATTCATTTAAAAGTGTTTTATGTAGAGTACAGAAATGAAGAACTGATGGACTTTTGCGTAATTGGACGTTTTGGACCAGATAAAATTTATACATACATACACATAGACACACTAGCTACATAACGATTTAACGAAGTAACAAGATTTGTTAAAATTTTGGGAAGAAATTCTATGGACGCCTCACACCACGTCAGTCTGGTCCCGTGGTAAATACCTGAAGGACTTGTGTTACCAGACAATAGAAATATATTTAACACTTTCATACTATACATATATTTAAGATTTTTATTATATAATAAACATATTTAATATACATCCAACCCAGGCTCAGGAACATTGAAAACCTTTTTGCTACGTCGCGTCGGCGGGATTCGAACGCGCGACCCCCGGCTTAAGCTACCAACGTGCTTACCAACCGATACACAGAGGTCGTCACTTTGTCCGTGTATCATTACCCTTTTACCAAAAAAACATCTCATTTTTCAATAATACACTTAGGAAATACATTCGCTGGCTAGAACAAATACTTTTCCTTGCGTGCGGCGGCTAAGCCGGGGATAAGCCGACGGGTCCAGACAGCGCCCGGATCAGCGGGATTTACTCAGGGCTCTTTACATATTATATGTGTGTGTGTCCATCATCAGCACGAATGGAGCATAAAATAGCATGAATCAGCCTAAGAAATTGTGCGTACATGTTGAGAGAAAGAGTGGAGTATGGTATCGTAAAAAAGCGGCGTAAATAATATAAGCGTTTTTAACTGTAAGCCCCTTTTCACATGCAACCAACTGCCCAGTCGCCGTGGTGGCTAAAGTAAGCTTTCACATGGCCTGCAACTGCGTGTAACACGTACTAACATTTTATAAAGACCGCGATTGACGCTCTCGCATGAACATGGGTGCAACACTGCTTAGCGACGACGGTCCGACCAACGTGTCCATGCGAACAACCTCCTCGTTTTTGGAAGTCGGTTAAATAGGGTTTACTGCACAATTATGCATTTCCGATATATTCAAACTAATGTTATTTTTGTCATTTTTTTCCAACGCCAACGTTGAAAATAATTTGTTTATTTCTAACCCACACTTATTATTTTTGGAAAGAACACCAAAGAAGTAACAGGACATAATCCGGAAACGCAAGTCATAAACTAATTTCACTTATATACAATACGGCAGGTATATGGAGTCTAAATTTAGCGTGCTAAAGGAAATCACCTGGCGTACAATTTAAGCTTCAAGCGGGCGAGGATTCACCTAGTATTATCACGTGGTACTGATATAATATATTATTGTATGTTGAGTCCGACAAAGAACGGTACAGGGCTAAGTAAGCTCGTACACAGTGTAAGCGACACATAGAGACTGCATATAAACTATAAAATCTTTAATTTTATAATTTAAACATCCAACGGTTGCAGGGTGTTCTATTCAAGGATTTATTTAGTTTATGAAATAAATGTTATTGATTTGTACAAAAAAAAAATGATATTGTTCTTATGATGTTTTTGTTAATTATATTAGTGAGAAGGAGCTTATTGTATATGTAAATCTTTAGTAAAATATGTTTTATATTTTGGCCGAATCAAACATGTGTCATTAACCAATTATTTTGCTAAAAATCCTAAATTGGCAAGAAAATACTAATGTCTAGTCTGGCTAAAAAAACCTAAACTAGTCGAATTTATTTTGACTGGCAATATTATTCTGACGTTGACCTTTGTAGTTTATAGTTTGCGGTTAAAATTTGATTTTTCATAATAAACGCGTGATTTAAATGTTTTTTTATTTTTTTAATTTATTTAACTGAATAAACGATATTTTATGGATAATCAATGAAAATTACTACCATATTATAATATGGGAAACGAGAATGCTAATTCTGAATTCAAATCAAAAACCGAATTACAAGTTATAAACGGTTATTATTTACAAGTTGCAATTAATTTTTGTTTCAGTTTTGGGAGTCCGTTGAAAACAAAAGAGAGCCGGTATTTCACACATGCATGCTCTGTGCTATCCGGATTCTCTATCCGGATGATCAGGGATTAGGGTCGCCGCCCACCGGGATACATCTAGCGGATTACGGATCTGCCCGGGACCGTAATCGCTTCTATGATAATAGAATACTGCTAATATTATTTTACTGTGCTTGGACTGATAAAGGGTGTTTCTCCAAGATCAAACTGCTAATTTAGATGAATATTAGTTTTAGGAAGAGACCACCATTTTAGAACTTGCAGTTCCCACGTGATCAAGGATTTTATGGAAGTACAAATTTGTTTATGTGTTTTAAGTTGAAATATATTTGACGTGTCACAGTGGTATGGTAATAGGATAGCTTATTTCTTAAGCTTTTTGCTTGATTAACTTTATTAGGGTTCCGTACCCAAAGGTTAAAATCGGAACCCTATTACTAATAATTTGATGTCTGTCTGTCTGTCCGTCTGTCCGTCTCCATGCTGATACAGCATCAGACGGACGGACGGCATCAAAAACGGTATATAATAATAATAATATAATATCTATGGACGCTTCACACCACGTCAGTCTGGCCCTGTGCTAAATACCCGAGGGACTTGTATTACAGGTACCAGACAACGGAAATATATTTAATACTTTTATACTATACACATATTTAAGATTTTTATTA
>JAOTAV010000012.1:1830069-1857330 GCA_026546445.1 Cyclargus thomasi
GCACTGTTTCCACTATATTTACTGTTATTTATAATTTATAACAATTTTATAAACAATACACGACCGGTTTCGAAATACGTCATTTTTAGCCCCCTGATTCACGACGCGATTCCGCGCGGAAACCGAAACGTTCTCATGGAAACTCCGGACACAGAAGTTTCCGAAATCGGGAACGAATCCGCGCGGAATCGCATCGTCAATCAGGGAGCAGGTGTGTGTATTTCGAAACCGGTCGTGTATTGTTTATAAAATTGTTATACAGTAAATATAGTGGAAAACAGTGTAAGTAACAAGTGAGTTTTATTAATGTTGAACATGAATTTCCACCAAGGACCAACAATACAATCAATTACTTATACTTAAAATTAAGTTAATTACTTATGTACTTAATACGTGTAAACCAGACATTATGCTAATTTCAAAATTCAACCTGTTACAATGAAACAGTTTTAAAACTCATAAATTAACCCATTTTATTACAACTAAAACTTGTAACTTCAACCAGATAAATAAATTATGTTGTTTCTGTAAAACATTAAAACTATTAATAATACAGAAGAGTTAATGTTACCTAGTAAAACAAAAGAATTAGTTATTATATTTGTCTAAACTTAACTGTGAATAAGAACAAAAGTATAACTATATGCTATATAACCTATAAACAAGAAACCAATGACACTTATTCAACATTTATTAGACCTAAATTTAATAATTATATTTTCCTTAAAATAACTTATATTCAGGTAATTTAACCAGTTAAAATTTGACACTTCACAAAAAATGTTAGTACCCAAATTTTTCTCATTTGGGACAATAAAGTACGTCACACAAATTTCAAGATTTTTAAGCCTCACCCCCCACCTTGTCATAGGTTGTCATATTTCTGAGACCCCTATTCTAAAGGTCTAAAAATCATAAAATTTGTGTGACGTTATTTATGGGTGGTCCCTTAGGTATATTGGTAAAAACAGTTGTATTTTCTTAATGGTTAGACTTCTCTATAAATATATTAACAACATTTTAATATACCATTACAAAATAAAGCAATCCATCTCTCGGAAGTGGAAGTTATGAACGGTGGGGGGTTGAGACGCCAGCAAATACAGGGGGTATTAAGCTCGACATTTTCCGTTTGCGAGCGACCATTTATGTAGTTTTAATTCTACCATTCCTTAGCTCTGACTGGGATCTTATTTCATTAGGCATACTTACTATTAGCTCGGCTAACGAGCAGACTTCGTGATATTTCCAACATCTTCAGAGGAAATTATACAAGAAAATATGAAGGGATTCTGTCTGCATTGATTTGTTATTATCTCTATTGGAAATATACTTAAAAGTGAACTACGTATGAGATCATAACTCAATAAAGGAACCCTTCTTGGGCTAGTCCAACTCGCACTAGGCCGATTTTTAGGACTATACGGGTCTGTGTCAACACTTCATGATTGGCTATCCACTACTGCATGGAGAATCTGTTATATAAGTTGTCGATAGCCTATCCGACGCTTACCAGGAAGTTATTAACCAGCCTCTTAATATTGCGGTCACCCACAAATGAATTTTAATACCTTGAGCCCGTTCCTCTAGATTCCATATCGTACTTTCCCATCCCTAAAAGTGGGTTTAGAGTCCTGAAATTTACGATTGTAAAGACGTTGTTTTGTTATGGACGAGTAATTCTGTAAATCTGTATAATTAACATTAAGATGATTCCCGCCCCCGCGGTCCTGGCAGACAATTTAAAGTATAAAACATTCAAATGTCCACAGAAGGAAATAAATTCTTCCACTGATTTAAACTTAATGTAAGCTTTTGATTTGCAATTCGGACTCGCTAACGGTGAAGGTTCTGTGGTTGTTTTTATTCCGGCGGTATTAAAGTCTTACTTATAACCCAGACTATGGAGCCAAAGTAAAACAATCTGGCCGAGGTCTTTTTGAGCCATCTTCCATCAGAATTCTAAAATACTAGCGATTAAATAGTACATATAATATTACCCGAAGTTTTCAACCTAATACAATTTAAAATATCATACAATTTTTAATGCTGAGCCCACATGAACTTTCTCATTAATTATGTTGTTAATAGCCAACATTTTTTGAGATTTTCATCACAATCTCGGATACCGTCAGATGAAAGTGAGGGCTTAGGAAGCCTTTGGAACTCCCTGATTGATGGACTTGGGGGTTTATTATGTTAATTCCGAGCCATTTTTGACAGCCCTAATGAATTTCGCACAATAGATTCTCTTCAATGATTTTTTAAAGTACGGCTCTTGAGCCTAAAGGAAAACATTGCGATCTGCATGTCAAAAAGACGGCAAGGTTCGAGTCGGACTTGGCCATGAAGGGTTCCGACCGACATTATAGAACAATAATAGCCAAAATTGGATTTTCTGTATGGTAGTTGGTAGTTGGTTTTTTTTTAATATTTTGTAATAGATTTTACCGTTATTTGTTAAAAGTACTCATCAATATGAATCAAATGAGCCCAAACTCGATTCGGTCACGTCGTTTAATTACGGAGTACCTATGCCACCTTCCAGCTCCGTCATCAATTAACTCAACGATATTATTATAGCGCATTGATTTCACTGAACGATGTTGAATTTCTACACAGTAAAATGAATTTGCTACACCTAATACTAGTATCATATTTGATAGACCGTCACATAATATCACATCTAAAAATAGGTCTGATGAGATGCATCCGATAAAACTCAATAAGTAACGCAATTATGAGGGAGATTGAATCACTCCCCACCTGGTGCCTAACCCTTGCCCGGCTAAGTTTGTTTAGCCCGAGTGGTATTGTTCCTTTTATTAAGTGCTTCTTTTGTGACGTCATTTGTGCACAGGAGCGCATTTAGTTCAATTTTGGGATGTAAGCCGGGCCACTGGAAAGGTTGGGTGATGGTGAAAATGGAAACGTTGTAATTTTCATTAAAAAATGTTTCAGAGACTGAAACATTTTTGGATGGTCATTTTTCATTTGAGGTGACGCCCTCACATTTTCGCTTTAATTTATATAATATGTTCTGGATATTACTATTCAAAGCTTTTTTCGAAACCGGTCGGGTAAAGGCAAAGTAATTGTGTAAAATATTTAATAAAGAGGAATAAGTGCATGAAATGTAAAGTTCATAATAAGGAGGTTAAAGATTTTTATGTTTGGGATTGCCCAAACTGCATTGCCTTAATCCGCCACTGCAGCTACGCCTCTCCCAATTAAGCACGACTGGAGTAAAAATTAAGTTAAATGTCGACTTCACCTGTATTTACTTACTGGGCTCCTGTAACTTCGTAAACCCATAGGGGCTAGACCAACTTGTTTTATTTTGCGGCAAAATATTGATTTTGTCTCTTTTGGGGACGCGAGTTGTAACTTGTTAGCCAATTTTGATGTTGATGGCTGTTTTTTTGGATTTTTTAAAATGACTAATGGATTCTGTGATTGATTGAATGGATAAATTGAAGTGCATAAGATTACGATCTTTACAATTTGCTACTTGAAATGAGGCCATGGGGGCTTAAATGTTTTCGCTTCTTTAGAGTCGCCAAGCAAACGCCTTATATCATTTCCATATGAAAAGTGAACACGTTCAGATTTTGGCTAAGCCCCCAGGTGACGTTGAGGTTCGTAAGTCTCGATTAGAGGTGAAGATGAAATCACGTAAAAAGCGTTCATTTTACAATATTTTTGTGTATAAAAAGCGCGGAGCGTACACTTCTTCTCACACAAAACCTACTACTACCGTTTTCCTTTCCGTGAACAAAATCTTCTCTTTTCTCCACAAGAAACATTATTTTATCAGCCGTTTGCCAACACACTTTCGCATCCATATATTCTATTCAACAACAAAATAACCAATCAGGAACAGTAATAGAACACAAGTCGGCAAAAAAAGGGGAATGCGCTTATATCCGAAACTACTAGCCATGCTTCGGCACGAATGACCCGGCTCGACCGGAGTGACACCTTCCACGGTCTCACAGAAAACTGGCTTGTGCTGTGTATCGTTCAGTGAGTGAGTTTACCGTTGACCCAACTTCCTTAATTCCCCTATCCCTAATCCCTCATAAAGGCCGGCAACACACTTGCGCCTCTTCGGATTTTACGAGTGTCCATGGGCGACGGCAGTTGCTTTCCATCATTCTCGCTTGCCCCCTAAAAATTTTTAAAAAATTAACATTTTTTTCAATCATTTTATGCAGTCAACATACTTTTCATCCCGGGAAAATATACGGTTCCCGCGTGATATACTCGCGCACCTAAGCTTACAATACTGCTGCTGCTAAAATCCAAACTTGGTAAGCATTCGCTGAAGTTCGAAGATGTCTTACTACCGTCATATATCAGGGGCTTTACCTGTGATCAAACACACATAACCGACACAAGTATCTCGGCGAACTAACTACTTATTAGGTTTACTGAACACACAATGGCTTAGGAGTTAGCGTTAGTTTTCACGTATTTTGCATATAAGCTGGTAGAGATTTTACCTATTGCGTAACGTAAGTGTATTTAACTTATGGTACGGTAGAACACCAAGGATGACAATTGGTATCTTGGTCAGTTTTTAATACGCTTCCGTAAAGTAACAAGATAAATGTTCAAACCAGAAAAACCCGACTGCAGGAACCGTTGCAATTTAAACATCAAGTCATTGTGATACCCTACTAGACCTAAATGGGAAAAAGGACCTCACAATTTTAACTTCAAAATCCGCCATTTTTGCTTGGCACTTGCGCTGTCAAGACGAATCTAACGATACCTCATACGTCAAAATTCATCAAGCTGCTTAGGCTTCAGAGTAAGTGTTGGAAATGTTGAAAATGCTTGTAATTTACAAAATGATTCTTGACGACGTACTTAGATACACAATACTTATCAGAAAATTAGTCTCATTATATACTTATAATGAAGACTTAATTAGAAGTTTGCTATTTGTAATTAAGTATTTAAGCTCGTTGAGATGTGTAAAAATTTCATTAATTAAAATATTCAGCTAACGTCTGCCCAAATTAGCTTTACAAAGAAATCGCTTTACTGTGAGCAAATAATTAACACAAACGTCCCGAATCTTAAAAGTTACTTAAATTAATTTGCCCTTATTAATATTTTCAGGTCACTAAATAAAGATTTCGGATACAACTTTTCATTTTATTTTTTTCTTGACATTTACAAACCTATCCGACTCTAAGGACCACCATTATATTAAAAGGTGCCAGAAGTGGGATAAGACTGATAAGGATCTTAGTACCCGGAAAATGCTATAACTTGGTCGAATTGAGTGACGGTTACATCGATACTTAGACGCGAAATCACAGCTTCTGATCACAAAACCGTCCTCCGTCATCGGGGATTATAAACGAATAATGAATAGCAATTAGTGCATTAGGCATCTTGCATTAATAAGTTTATACGGTGTTAAATTGCCCGGTCCCCCGCAATTTATTTAAGAATGTTATGCAAATTAGTACGAGAGTCTTTGATCGGAGCATCAAAGAGTAAAAAACGCTCCACTAGAGTGGAGAAAAAAACGGAGCTTAAGAAAAATAATGATTTAATCCCGTCTCGCGCCGCGCGCATACCAAACAGGGCGGTGGGGGCGCGAATCGTTTTTAATCTTTGCTTTGTAAAGATGATTATGAGGGATTATAGGTTTGAAAGTATGGCTGAATTTTCTCGGGTCCCTTTGGTTCATTTGAGATATTTTTTGGGCGGGGGTTGCGGTCCGCAACTTTTCCTCTCGACGGTTGAAAGGGAGTTTAATTCCCCCGCCATCGATATTATGTTACTTATTAACCGTCTTAAGGAATGGAGGTTTAAAATGAGATTTCAAATTACATTTCGGGAATTATATGTCTACTGTGTATTATTTAGAAGTATTTTAGTTGAGAAAAAAAACTACGAATGCAAAATGAAAACCTTTTTTTGGGCTCTATGGGCAAATTCTCTTCTTCGCCAATGTTGAATGTCAAGCTGTTTTATGCTTCATTAGAGCATAAGTTCACAACTGTAGACATCTGCAGTTGACCACTGCGTAATAAGTAGTGAATATGAAGAAACATTGGGATTTACCTCATCTTCTCAGGTACTTTAATATTCTTAGCTCCTCTTAATGTAGAGTTAAGTAGAGTTGGCTTTTGAATTGTCGCTTTAGTCCATTTACAGCTAGTTCTTCTGCAGTAGCGTCAATGCACCATGTGCCTGCTTTAACTCTCTTAGTTTGTGGGAACCTTAACGCCGTTTTCGCCTTTGTACCATCTTAAACGCTTCTCGCGCTCTGTTTTTCGGACGCAGTGGCTCTACCATAAGTTTAAAGCAATAGTATTTGTCGATACTCGATACTGACTACGTAAATTTTTAGTATCTCAAAATGTTACAGCGCCTCTAGCGGTCACTTGCGGAACTAAAATTGCCTTACTCAAAATTTACGTAGTCGCTATCGGGTATCGACAAATACTATTACTTCAAACTGCTGGTAAAGCTATAAGAGTTATATCATGACGCCACTTACCCGAATCATAATTATAAACAAACACAATTTCCCATTCATTATTATTATTATTAACGGGAAGCTATGTTTGCTTGGATATACTCGTATGTTTAATATAAAATAAGGGGGCAAACGAGCAAACGGGTTATCTTGTGAAAAGCAACTATCGCCGCCCATGGACACTACGAACATCAGAAGAGTTGCGGGTGCGTTGCCGAGCAAGTATGGATATTCTTGGTATGGCGTTTTTTCATAAGGATTTAACAAAAATGTTATGCTAAGTAAATGATGTTTAGATAAAGTAGTTTTAGTTCGATATGTCAAATTTGGTTCAATGGTCATTTTCACCAACCGACGCCTATCGCTAAGTGTCCCCTAGCGATATTTTAGTGCCCTGTATCTATTAGTCTCTTGTGTTGATAAATTCTTAGACATTATTATAATAATGTGTCAAAAGTTAGCAAAATCTTTAAGGACAGGTACAGTTAATGGCCGCTAAGGGTCACTTAGCGTTAGATGATGGTTGGTGAAAACAGGCATAAGACACACAACATTATTAGGTATACAGTTTATGAACTAACATTGTTTCCACCCAAAAATGACTGACTCAGATTAAGATGAATGTCTAATCTTTTATTTTGCTTCCTAATGCGTTTAAGTTACGAAAATCTACTACATTTTTACAAAAGTTCTTGTCTCAAAATTTTAAATACGTGCCTAACGTCTTAAACTAACCCACAAATAGCCTGAAACCCCCCAACCGCCAACATCCGAGTAAAATTATAAAAATGGCGGACATAAAAATAGTCCAAGCACTTAATTATATTGCCTGATCTCCTCAGGGGGGGCAGCTTCATCTCAATCGCAGATCGGCCATCTTGCTCCCCACCCGCGGGATTCCCCCCTCCCCCCTCCCCCCTCGTCCATTATACTTTTTAAGCTCCAATCTCGTTCATTTAAACGGTTGGCTTTAGATGGCAATCGTATTTTTCCACTGCAGGTCACGTCTTGAGCGATCTAGCCGGGCTTATATCAACAAAAGAAAATAATAACATTCCTTCAAATTAAAAGTGTAGAAAAGGGAGCATAATCCCTATGCCTTTTTCATTACGGTAGAAATTTTTCTTTATTCATAGCGTAGATTAAGAAATTTAAATGAGCTTTACTTAGCTGTGTCAACAGAGTGCCAGAAATCGATAAGCACTCGTTGCTGGGTACTGGGTGACAACTGGCTATACCCTCGCCAGTAATATTCTTCTGATAGCCAAATGTACAAGGAACTTGAAACAGAGTCAGTCAGTTTAGGTCAAACCCAGCAGACAGATCACGAGTTACATGGCATTGACATATTTCGGCCAAATGTCGTAATCAGAATCAGAGAGTGAGGGTAGATGAACGTTTTGTCAAATCGGTAGGCCGTATGTTAGAAATATACCAAAAAAGAATGAGCACGTTTCGCGTTTACTAAGATTTTTTTTGGGATTTTTACACGTGACCGTGAACATCGCTAGTTGGCGCTGTACAAATTCCATATAAAATCGTAATAAACGCGAAACGCGTCCACGATCGAAAGTGAAAAAAAAAACTCGAACTTGAAGGAACACTTTGATATAACTTGAACATATAACGCATCTTCTTGGGCAAGCCGCAAACCTAGGCACGGTTCACGAATTAGTTTTCCTAATGTGGAATTTCGCAATCGGACACCCGTATGCACTGAATCAGTAGAAAATAAATTAGCTAGTGTTCACTTTCCCCTTACGGAACGAATTCCGCATTCAATACGTCCTGGTGTCCGAATGCGAAATTCCGCATTAAGAAACCTAATACGGAAAACAAATGTTTGCCGCCGGCCTAATATGCCCATTTCTAAAAAAAATTTGCTGAGCCAGCGATAGAAAGTTATTTTATCAACCGAATTGAGAATTTGCCTACGATTTTTCATCTACTACGGCCTTACAGAAAACTGGCGTCAAACGGAGTTGTGCTGTGTTTTATTTAGCGAGTGAGTTAACAGTTGCCCAACTTACCTAATCCCTTATCCCCTCATAAAAAGGCCGGCAACGCACTTGCGATTCTTCGGATGTCGGAGTGTCAATGGGCGACGGTAGTTGCTTTACATCAGGTAACCCGTCTGCTCGCTTGCCCCCTGAATAAAAAAATACGAAAAAAAAAACTTTCGTGTCTTTCATTACGTGAGTAATTTTTTTTTAAATCGGCTAAATGCGCAACCTATTCGACGCAAACAAACCATCATATCAGTCATCACCTTTTCATCATAATATTATATACATTATTAGTTAGAGTAGAGTTCAGGACGTATTCATAGACTTGCTTTACAAATTGCCAAAGAAGATTTTTCAAAGGAAAATCGGCCACTTCACAAACAATATTAAAAGCCTTTTTGTTCTGAAATAGGTTAAACCATAAAATATAATACAAAGCAAAAAATATTACTTTCGGCTCAAAAACTTTTTGATCTTAAATGTTTAATACTACTTGGTACGGTTTCATTCGTTTACGTTTAGTGTTGGGATGGTTTGTTTCTGCTGTCGATAAAATTGCTCTATAAATTTTACATTATTGATAAATGCAGCGGTAAATGATATATTTTTTATTATAATTAAAATCGAACCGATCATCTCGTAGTAAAAGTCAGAAGTAAACTGCTTGACTGTAAAAAAATTATCTGTATTAAATATTTTTATGTACCCAATAGAAATAATAGCACGGACTAAAATTAGATAAGTACTAATGTTTTTAAATGGATGGATTGTTGATTTCTTCTTTTGTATCAAATGTCCCTCGGCACTACCAATGTGATTTTGGTGGCTGGCACTTATAAAAATAACTAGTTACAACTTTTGCTCTTTTGAAAAAGTGAACTTGTTAGTTGAAACAAGAAAATATGTTAAAAAATGAGTTTTGAATTTATTTAGTCTCGCCCAAACTCGTGAACTTCTGAACCGAATTCGCTAATTTTAAATATTTGCAAAAGTCCAGAAAAGGTTTATATTATTAGTGAAGTTTTACGAAGTTAACCGGGTCTTAATTGAATATTAGTTTAACAATTACACTTACAACTATCGACACGGTCACATCACTATTTTCCAAGTCGACGGCAGCATTTTTATTCGGAATTTATATCTGCCAACGAATCCCACATTATTGTCTCCCGCCATTTATTTTCTGATGGGCATTAAAACCAAACCCCTTTTTCTCGGAGGCGATTTCATTTTAGCTGGGTTTAGAAAATTTAAGACCCGTATTACTGGCGATATTGTCTTCGGATGGCGGTCCGAATAATTAATTCACTTTGTTATTGTTCCGTTTGTACAGATAAAGGCTTTACGATCGCTGTATTAGTGTTGCGACTATCAAACTCGATGATTTCAGCTTTATGGTGCCACCAATTGAAGACTTTAAAGTCCCTGTACCTACTGCGTGAGCTGTCCTGGAGAAGAAAGTTTGGTCCGGAGGACTGACAAAATGACATTTTTGACGCCAATCACCTGCGAGGTTGTGGTAATGTCTAATCAGCAAGTAGAGCCTAGAGCTAGCCGGTTTTATTGTTTTTGTAACGAATGCCGGTTACATTCTGTCGATTTATACAAGTTATACTAAGTATAAATAAATAAATATACTGATGACTTCCCTGATCTTGCTATCATTGACTAGAGTTTGTTTTAAATGAGAGTATATACTCTTTTTTGTTAGAGAGTATTTATCATTGATGTATATTAGTAGTGTATAAGTCAATTATACATTTATTTATAATTGACTATACATATATTACAGGTTTTTATGTAATATTACACCAAAACTAGAAATTAAAAATTTTCCATTTATTTCGCTACATAAGGCTACATTCAATGGTGTCGCACTGCTTATTTTTTAACGTAAATTACGTAACGTAACCCATCTCTAATGTAAGAACACTTGGGTTACTACTACGCATAAACCAGATATACGCTAAAAACCTCAACCTTCCTTAGGAAAAAAGCCAAGAACTCCGCTTGTAGAGTCTTTTAAATCTATTCCCATATCTGTGGCACTCGCCGCTAAATAAATACGCTTGTATTTGGCTAAGCTAATTAAAGTGAAACATTTTTGCGATTGACACTCGCGCAGAGAGAGGCTGTTTGCTCACTCGTTCATATCCCGCCGCCACGGAATCGCACGAATAACCCACGGGCGGGCAAGTGTGGAGAAAGATTTTTTTTGGCGTAAATTTTGAAGTGACAATTTTTTTAGATATGTGTTTTAGTATGAGCAATATTAATTAAACTGGCGTTAGGAGTTTGGACACAAACTGATAAAAAATTATTAAGATATGCTTTGTGCTGCAACTTGCTGTAGCTGGCAAGCTCGATGTAGCTGGCGTTCCTGGGATCCGGAAACACAAGTTTTAATCGTTTCTAAATTAAAAAACCTTGCAATGTTTTATACATTTTTATACAAAAATGGGCCTTGGGTTCAAATTCGGGACTTAAGACTCCGTATCCGCGCGTGTCCAGATAAAATTTGGGGTAAAAAGTTTTGGGGGTTAGAAAATCTGGGGTTGCCATTTGTATAGTATAAGATAAAATAAAATATACGTTATATTATATTTTATCTGGTGTCCTCCATATCATACCATCCCTGTATCCCAAAGCTTAATTTGATTAGCGAGGGCAAGCCATAGAGTGCTCTTTCGATAGACCACCGCTGTCCGACGGACGGTAAACTTCCACGCCAGAATTAATACTTGTTTAATCTCAATTATTTTGATTGCTTAAACGCAAGAGCTTGGGGACAGTTTTGGGAGTTATTAAAGCATTGAAATGGATACTGGACATGTTCGAGAAGTTTTTTTGAGATGGATGATTATGTCATATTTTTAATACACAAAACATATAAAAAAACACAGCTTACCGTTGACCGGCCCGTAGGGAAAAAAGTAAAATAATACTCAATAGCCACAAAATATTTAAAAAAAAAGTTCTAAAAGGATATTAATATTATTTTGTACAATTAGGAATGCTGAAACAGAGCCAGATTGCGGATCAAAGTAATTAGGTCGCGTTATGTCAAACCCAGCCGACAGAACGAACTGACATATTCCAACCAAATGATGTAGATTCGTTAACTGGCTCCCTTTCAATTTCCGCCACGGTACATTATCTCCTTCATTTGAAATTTTATTTCTTTTATTTATAAATTAAAAACAAAAAACTGTCTAGCGCCATCTAGACGAATCTCATCATACTAAAATAACTTCTGCTCACTAGCATTTTAGAAGCGAAAGAAAACTAAAGTATACGTTGCGTCAAAAAGCTTAACAGTAAAATTACGCTTTTAAAACGATAGATGTCGCTAGTATGGTGTACTATTATAAAATAGTTGTTGCGATTACGTGTGCATCGTAATAAAAATATATATTTTTTAAATAAATTAAATGCTTTTTATTGTATTTTAAGTCAGCCAGCAGGTAATAAATACACACTCTGCATACCAAATTTCATCTAAATCCGTTGCGGCATGATGCACAAACATACAAAACTTTTAACAATCTTTTACATTTTTAATTACAGAATAAAATATTATTATCAAATACTATGCAAAATCAGAGAAGTTGAAACAGATACAGATCGTGAATCTTAGTAATTTGATCGGGTTATGTCAAACTCAGCTATATAGAATTGACATATTCCGACCAAATAACATAGGTCCGTTAACTGTCTCTCTTTCAATTTTCCCTATTTAATAGGGAATATGCATGATTTTTTATTATTTATTTAAATAAATCTATTTAATTTATTATGTGTACTTACTGTGTTACTTAGTATAAATAAAAGTGATATTAAGAAATTATTGTGCCGTCAAAGTCTATAAGCTGCATACAAAGTTCATACTAAATTACGTTTTAAGAGAAAGAGATGGGTAGAAAACTTAATTCGCTAATATCTCACTCAAAATCACAAAAAATCTCTGAATTCTATTGAGATATTTCTCAACAGAATTCAGAGATTTTTTGTGATTATATATATCTTTTAGCCCACTATCATAATAATTTGCATTCAATAAATTTTGTTTTACACGCATCTTCCCTATTATTATACACTAGCGTCCCGCCACGGCTTCGCACGGGTGGGCATTTATTTTTTAAGCTCTGAAAAAAATTGTGGCGGCCATCATTCATTTTAATACCAATTACAATTTTAAATTCGTATTATATATTTTAAATGGATTGTCCGATTGGAATAAAATAAAAAGTAATTTATTTATAGCTATTGAAACAATCTTGCTCAATAAATATTTTATTTGGATAAGGATTAGTATTTGACGATAATATGATTACTAAACATAGGCTAATAATTTTATTTACTCTTATATTATGGATGGAAATATTATGGATGGAATGGAAAAGTCTCTGTAATGGCTAAAATATAAATGTTTGGTTTATACTATCGCGGACTTTTTTGTAGGCATTATTGAGTTCTACGACTTTTCTATAAAAGTCAACTATACATCACTAACCATTTAGGCAGCGTTCGCGAGAATCGTTATCGTACGGCAGTTTTTTCGACGACTTACTCTACAATTTTCACTACCACGAAAAATCCTATTTTCCGGCATAAAATATAGTCTATATGGATTCGGAAGAATCTCTCTAAGTAATGGTAAAAGAAATTTTGAAATCGGTTCAGTAATTTTTGACCCTTTTCAATACAAACATACAAAAATTCAAAAATACAAAGGTTTCCTCTATATAATCTAATATATAAAATTCTTGTGTCACAGTTTTCGTTGCCATACTCCTCCGAAACGGCTTGACCGATTATGATAATTTTTTTTGTGCTTATCCGGTATCTATGAGAATCGGTTCTTTATCATCTATTTTTCATCCCCCTAATTGTAAGGGGTAGAACAAACCTTTTTTTTTTTGAGTCAGCTAGTATTAGTATAGATATAAAGAAGTCAGCGTAGGCCTTAGCCCGCTACTCCCCGTCGTAGAAGTCTCGTAGACCTCTTGCGAAAGTTAGGTAAAAAACTAATATAGTGACAAAAAACTATAACTTTCTAAAAAGTAATTCAATACAAAGTAATATAAATGTTACATGTATTAGGCCTTTTCATACTATAAGATAGACTATAGCTTTTGCTTCGCTCGCGTGGAATTCCGAAACCATTTAAATTAGAATATTGGGGAATATGATATTTTTAATAGCATTTGTTAGTCACCTTTTAACTAAGTTGATAGCAAAAATAAAGTCGATTGGTTGCTTTGCTTGCTTAGGGCATGAAACAAACACACTTGTCCATTCATACTTTCATACTAATATCATAAATTCGTGTGTCTGTCTGTCTGATATAATATTAGTATGGATCATCTATTCAGTCAGGCGCGTGCGCTGCATACAGGCAGAAAAGCAGCGCATTACTTTCCATATGAATTTAGATGTCTTTTTTATCAAAAGTCCTATTTATCAATAAATAATTTAAATAATCTTATTAGTACAAGTGAACCCCACGGACGTTGTCCTGCCGGTCTTTTATGGTTGAATACCTCGTCGTACACTCATTGGAATAATCTTTAAGCTCAACCATGACTTTGACGCAAGTGTTTGTCGATACGCGAGAGCGACTACGCAAAATGTTTGTATGGTGATTTTAGTTCCGCAACTGACCGCTAGAGGCGCTGTAAAATTTTGCAGTTCTAAAAATTTACGTAGTCGCTATCGAGTATCGACAAATACTATTGCTTTAAATTCATGGTAAAGCTACTGTAGCACACGCCGCTGATCGCCATAGGCGTATAAATGGGGAGGAGACGTGCTTACCCCAGAGTGATCTGGCGAATACTTTAGGTGCCGGAAAAATTTATGGTTCCCGCGGGATAAACGAATTTTTACTGATCACCCTACTGCTAAACTAACCGTGTTAGTTGTGACGTAGCAACACGCACACGCCCCCTCTTACGAAACTGATGTAACCTTCGATAAGCCGTCTGTGTCCACGACATCAATAAATATTTTCAATGCAATATGATACAACTAGCTCACATCTTCCGTCATCTGTCGTGTTTGTTATACGATGTTTTTGTGATGTAGGACACACCTATAGGGACTAACTATAGGGCTGTCACAAAATCCATGTAGAAGTACCATCGAAGAATTTGAAAATTGGCTCTGTCAGTTGACGGACCTACATATTTCGGCCGTAATGCGTCAATTACTTGTAAGTCGTGATCTGTCGTTAGAAAGGTATAACTTATAAGTATCCAGCTGTTGTAAAATTTAATGCTTATCCCACCTAGTGACCTCTTAACAGAACTGTGCCAGAACAGTGCATGCCTGGTATCAGAGATGGCGCTGTATATGTAAAACGATTTTCCCTGTTTTCCCGCATTTCTCCTAAAAAATTTTCGGAATTTTCTCCGTTATAAGCCTCACGGAGTCCGAGACCTTCCTAGTGAATGCAAAACTGTCGAAATCGGTTAGTGCGTTTTGGAGGAAGTTCGTCAGGAAATGAAAAACCGATTTTTGCTTTACAATATAGTGTTTTTATTACATCTCCAATTTCGACCCTTGACTAATTGACAACCACACCTTAGGCTATTGGAATCGAAGAATTTAACTTTTTCTTAAAATTCTCTTAGGTGATGAACCGTTATTGTTACACCGCTTAATGTTACAAAAGTTTGGCTGTAAGATGTCTGGTAGGTTTTTTAGTCTTGGGTTCCACTATTTCAGTCTATCTTGACTAAGAGTCTAGGAGTGTACAAGATAGGTAATTTGAGACTTCTACCGAACTTCGCAAGTTAGGAATTTAATTTAAAAAAAGAACATTTACGTCAACAAATTCCAAACTTTATTATGTATTAGAGTTTCATATTAGCACACAATAAGTGTTAAGTATTCGACACCTCTCACCTTATTTACGTCAAAAGAAAGCATTTTCAACGCACAGACTGGATTCCACCTATTTTCATAAATAATCATAAATTAGTAGGTACTTGCCTATTTCATAGCTATAATCTATTATAGGTATTTAAGAGGATAATATTATCTATTACTCTGGTACACTTAATATGGAAAAATACCTTTACTTTAGGGCTTCAGGCTTCAGCACAATAATTGGGCGAGCGAAGAGAGCCCTCTCTATCCCAAAATCTCGCGAGTCCTTAAAAAGCTGCCATTTTTCGCTAGTTAAATTATCTTAATTCGTTAGGTATATAAGTTATTTTTGTGTGCGTCTGTTTGTCTCTGAACGCTTCCGAAACGACTATAAAGATTTTGAAAATTCAATACAAATTCCAACGAAGAGACAACGTCTTTTAGGTCCGCTAGTACTGATATAGGTAGGTAATATTAGACTAAAGAAAACTATTTTAATTTGCTCTGAGATACAAAATATTACAATAATCATTAGGGCATATCAATATAGAGACAGAGATAGAGATAAGAGACGCTATTTCAAACATCAAACTTGTCACACACGCTGAATTTCCATTTTTGAAATTGGCGGTGATTGCTATTAGATTAACACCGCAGAAGTGACGCAGTTTTATGCCTACACTCGAATTAATATGAAAACATTGGAATAGTGTGTAAAATAAAACAAATATTTTTAATGAGTAGATATTATTTATCAAGGAAAATACAAAAAATATTTAATCCAACATTTTAATATTTATTATAAATAAAGTTTTCAATGATATTATCATGTATTAGATAATGTAAACCTAATAAAATTAACTAGTATATTTTATTCATTTATGCATTTATTTATTTATTACGATTAACCAACATTTCATAATTATGATACATTAAATGAAAAAACAAACAATAGTAACTTATAGGTAAAATGATTTCCAATGACAAGTGAAACACAGCACGCTTTAGCGATAAAGAGATTGATGGAAATGAGATGAAAAATGAAAAAATATAAATATTAAATCGGGGCAATTAGATATAGCATTGTATTTACAACACAATTTTCTGAGCTGTGCATAGTGACCTAAGTTGGTTCTGGCTTTGACATAAAACAACTTGAAGTTATTTTTTCTTGGAAGCTTGAATGGGATGTTAAACTTGATTCTACTCGGAATCTTATACAGTAACACATAAAGATATACGCTAATTATTATAAAAGAGGAAATTATTATTATTATTATTATAAAAGTTGTTATTATCACATATAAGTTATTACCGTGTTTAAATTAATATACCTGCCATAGAAATTAGTCAAATCGTTTGGGAGTTCTGTTTACAAACACAGAGAAACTAGAATTTTATATTCTAGAGGAACTTTGCCAAATTGCATCTTGCGTTTTAGAACATCGTGCATTTCATGTTTTTTTGAATGTCGCGCGCATACAAAAATATCACCTACCAATCACGGACTAGTACAATTCAAGTTGGACCAATCGCTGACGCCGCATGTGGTGTGATCCGGTGGGCGCGCTTAGTTGGAAAATGTTGTATGTGGTAGCCGGCCCAAATAAAAAATATTAGCCTAATTTAATGCGTTCCTTAAATAAACAGTTAAAAAGATCACGCATGCGATTGATTGTGATATACATAATCATTACTGTTTGTTTTTCAACGTGATAACAAAATATATTCAAACTTTGTTGCCCCCGCATCGTACGATCGCGTCATATAAAAAGTGAACGCTCCCCACTTCCACTAGCCAAACGTCAAACTCCAGTCTTGTGAGCGGTCGTTCGCTGCTTCGTAGCACTCAATAGTGATCAGTTAAATATTTCGAGAGATTTTGCAATCTGATACAAACCGTCAACTCAGTGAAAAATCGAGAGCGTGTGTGTTTAGTGAAAAGTTAAAATCCACAATCAAAAATGGCTTTCAACACCGACATTTCGAGCAAATTAGAAACTAGCAGGTTCGTAAATTTATGTCAGAAGGTCTTCATGGCTGCTCGTTGAGTCTTTGAAATTATTAATTGATTGTCTTGTCTTTAAGCATTCTCCGAAGATTTCCAAACGTGCCATACATGTTCGTTTGATCAATCAATTGACAAAGTTAAAGATTCAATCGATTCCTTTCACTCTTCCGACACCATTATAGGATTACGACTTTTTCTCTTTGCGTTATGCATATGATGCAACCGATGTAATCTCAGCGATTCTGTGATTTGTCTCGTTTTTTTCTTATCTTAAAGTCGACGTGGTAATTGATTATTAACCGACGTTGCACGTTGCAGCAATAAGATTGCTAAAACCATTGCTGGCTTCCAAAAATTATATAACCATAACGACTAGCATTACGAAAATCCACGACCACCGCTGGCCACTATGCATCGGTTACTTACCGGGATTTTAGGTTAGGAATTGGGCGTTGCTGGCCAGACGTGACCCTTTATCCTGCTTGGCGGCATTTTTCCAAATAATCCTAGAAGTCAGAATTTACTACCTTAAACATATTATAACATATATTCATCTTAGTACGTACATATCAACATAATAGCTGATGAAAAAAAAGATTAAATAAACTAGTAATTGATATTGCAATCACTTATATTCAACCTTCAATAAAATAATGCATGATTTAATCATTTAGTAGAATAAATTAAAGTATTCACCTTTAAATCTTAGTTGAAAAGGTTAAAAACGAAAGTTAAAACTCTATATCAATGGTAAATATGGTATGAATTATATATTAATTATTATTCTAAATGGTAATGGACTTCATAAATTAATAAATTTCTCTTAGAATCTGAAGTGCAGTTAAAAAGTTAATTTAGGTCAAATTGTTTTGTCGTATCTCTTGGCAGACACATTTAACCAATGGAGCAGGTGTTATAGTATTTCTGTTTTAAGGGTTAAGGTGTTCAGGGCTACAAAACTCAGGATTAAATTATAGCTGAGAATATTGTGCTCTTTAAAAAGTTAGTGCTTGTGATAAGCACTGGAAATAAAACAATAAGAACAGTGATGTGATGATAAACGTAAATTACCTTGTTGAACAACATAATTTGCATACCTATATAAACTTCCATTGATAACTACAAATAAACTGTTAAGTAAATATGTTAAGCATTTTCTTGACGCATAAACTAAACAACTTGGTTGTTTTTGTTACCAATATTTAGAAATTTGGTATTTATAAGATACCATTTTCTAACTTAATATTATTTTTCTTTAAATTACTATATTTGTAAAAAAAAGCTATATTATCCTTCTTTGCTAACTGCAAAAGCAATTCAGCATAACTTTTTTAATATAGTAATTCTAGAAAGAAACCATTAAACTAGGATAAGCTGGTTTCATAACACTTTTGTTTGATTCATAGGTAAAGATATACTAATTTAAACTACATTCTTCCAGTTTTTATAATACTTTATCTTAATGATGTAACATTTGCTTGATGAAATACAATACCACAGTTCTTATCACTATCATGTTACTTGCAAATGTAGAAATGAGAGATAATGATAATGAAGATCATTAAACACTGCTTAAATTGCTTATATTTGAATACTTACAAAAATACCTGCAGTGGAATTAATATACCATAATTCTTAACATGCCATAACTTAACACTTGTGTGTTATTTTTATATTAACTGTGCAGATTTTCATATTTGACAAAGATATGTATGGTCATTAAATGCATATATTGTTGGTTATGTATTAAAGTGACACAATTAAAAATTGGAAATTTTACAGGCGAGAACAAAGAAAAAAAAATAGCTGCAAGACAGTGTTGTAACTCAGCCATTTGTTGACATACAAATATTAATTTAATTCACATAGGAATAAAAACTGATTTTTTTAGTGTTAAAACTCATTTTTAACACATTTGCTATTGTGCCATTTCAGCACTTATGATATAATTATAACATTACTATAGATATTATTTGAAATATGTATAGTAAGTACTGAATAATGTTTTCAAATGTTAAATTTTTAAGATGTCATCAATGTCATAATTTTTTAATCAAATTTTTAACACAAAAGAGTTGAATATGTTATACAGCTTTGCATGAAATTGTAAAATCAAAGAAATTTATTCATAGCCAATTAATCAATTAGACTACATTGAATCAATGGTAGTGGGGATCTGCTGGACGGGTTTACTAAAAAGTGAACAGAGGTTAACAACCTTGCTATGTATTAAATTCTGTCTGATAGAATATATCAAGTATCTGTTAATACCTCATAACACTAATGTTCATTTTGTATTGTTACAGAAACACACTAAGAAAAATCGCGAGGCATGATGACACAGAATTCTCAAAACAGAGCATCTTGAACGACATGGAAAAATTTGTCAAAATGGTTAACACTATGGATGAAACCGTACTAGTACCGAGTCGTTTGATGAATCTGCCACAAGAGGGAGATGATGATCCGTTCAGCCTGTTTGCTATGCTGAACAACTTAAAGACTGAACTTCTGTGGGCGGGTGATGTCGAGGAACAACTCGAACGCGGCAGACGTATATCTGACATGAGTGACACGGAAAGTGAGACCTCTAGTGCCGCTGGAGACTCTGGAATTGATGGTGAGGATGAAAGGGAGTCCGCTGCCCGTGCTGCTGCAGCATGCAGACGTCACCTGAGGGGTCTCCGGCAATCTCTCAGACAGCTGACCGCTGCCGCTGCACATCTCACGAGGTCGTACCAGGAAGAAGTGGGGGCACCTGTGTAGAGTGAACTGTGATCATACCCGTCCCGCACGATGTACATATAGGCTAAACGGCCCACACTGTAAATATTAGGTTATAGGGCTGGGCGTGTTTGGGACCTCCTCTAAGTTATATTATTATAATATTATGGCTATTTAATAAATTTAATTTCTTTGATATTCTCTTTTTATTTTTTTTTCCTAAATCAGAATTAAATTAGTGCCAGACTGAAAGATTTATTATATATCTTTTTCTGATATTATTACTATAGTAACATTGGTTAACAATGATTGAACTGTGATGAAGCAGAAAAGAATGATGAAAAGTACATATTTCTTAATTGATTCCTACAAGGTTCATTGGACCTATAACTTGGTAATGCTGAACGATTTCAATGTTAAAACCATCATAGCCTTGGTTTATCTAACCTTTTAACATTATTTTGGTTAGGTACTTATTATTCTGTCTGAGTAGTTAAGTGTCTTATGTAACACAACATGTAAAAGTATGTACACTGTTACAATGAAGTTGCCCACGACTAAATACAAATGCTATTATCATAAATTCATTACCATAGGCGTATAAAGGGGGCGGGTGGGCCGTGCCCACCCCAGAAAGATCTGGTGAATACTTTTTATGCCGGAATAATGTATGGTTCCCGCGTGATAAACGAATTTTGGCGCAACAGAGTTGCGGCCTGTTTTTTTATGTTACTGGTCAAAGCCAAAGTTAAAAAGTATACCCTCAAAGGCATAGAACAGAGGATGACAGTTAGTATGAAAAAATTATATCTTAACGCGAGCGAAGCTGCTAGTAAAAGCTAGTAATTTATGCAATACTAGCTGGTGCTCGCGACTCCGTCCACGCGGTAGCAAAGATGAGAATGAGTATTCCTGCTTTTCTCTAAAATTTTTTCTGAATTTTCTTTTGATATAAACCTCACAAAACTGTTGAAATCGGTTCGTGCGATCTAGAGTTATGAAGTCAGGAAGGAAAACCTGACTTATTTTTATATACTTAACTAGCTTTTTCCCGCGGCTTCGCTCGCAATTACAAGTATTTTCTCACAAACTTTTAACACCTATTTCACCCTCTGGAAGTAAAATTTCATAAAACGCTTAAACACGTATTCATTTATTTTGAATTAGCAGCTCAGAAACAGAATTTTAGGTCTCTAACTTGAGAAATAACGACGTAGAAAAATTTATAGAAACTTTAACCCCCTTTTCTATATAGATAGATTACTATTAACTCATTGTAGGCAACGTAACTTCAGTGAGCTTCTGAAATACTTCTAATTCAAATATCACCTCTTAGCCGTGCAGTAAAAAATGTAAGAAACACAATAATTATTTTTGTTAAATCACGTATAGATTAAATTAAGTAGATAGAACCGGTAAAAAGTTAATCCTGGCTGCAGGATAGCTTGACTATTCAAGTAGGGCAGTGCAATCCAGAATTTGTTCTAGAAAGACCATTCGACAAATCAATGCTCCGACATTGACAATTTGCTGGGCTTAATAGGATAACAATCTGAAATTTATATCGGGGCTTTGTACACGCTGGAAGCTGCTAGATTTTAACGAACGTCTCAATTTAAGAGGGTCTCATCTTGAGTGCAAGTTATGGTGAACGCATCTATTAGAACATAAAAAGCCGAACTCGGCGAAGGAAACAAATTTTAGAATTCGATATAATACTATTGACCCCGCAGACGTTGTCCTGTCGAGCTATTTTGTGAATCTAAACCATTCTCAGATCCTCTTGAACACACACAAAAATTTTCATCAAAATGGGTCCAGTCGTTTAAGAGAAGTTCCGTGACCTACACACTCACAGAAGAATTATATATATAAAGACATTATAAAGATATGAATATATAACGGTGGTTATGTATTAAAGTGGCACAATTCAAAATTGGCAATTTTACAGGAGAGGGCAAAGAAAAATAAAATTGCCGCAAGATTCGACCAATCACAAAACGACACTAGTGTTGTAACTCAGCCATTTGTTGACATACGACTATAAGTTTAATTCAAATAGGAAATGAGACTATGCTGATTTTTTTGGCGTATTGAACTCATTTTTGACACAATTGGTAGTTAAGCGCATAAGCAGTGACATGTATATTGGGGGTAAAGTCAGTTGACGGACCTACGTCATTTGGTCGGAATATGTCAATTCCATATAAGTTGTGATCTGTCGGGTGAGTTTGATGTATCTCTTTCAAGTTCTCCGATTGTACTTATGAAATGTCATGGAACCTCGCACATTTGCCGCGCCGAACCGTGCAAATAGTTCGCTGTCAAATTCAAAGACTTCGATTCCCTCGGTTCTGGTAGATTTTCGTTTACCATTAATGACTTCCTCATTTCTTTTTGTTTCTCATAGCAATTGACTGCGAGACTGCATCTCAAAAAGTTTAGCTGTTCCGTCGCTTTGGACTTATATTATTTATTGCAAGAAGTTTCAAGTCCGAACCTACAACCTGTACCTAGGTAGGAACAAATAAAAGACAACCCCAGCCCCGGGGCCGTCATCCAAAACCGCTTTAAGACTCAAGGAACGGATCGGAATTCGGAATGCCGCGTCTTGCTCTAACAACGAGAAAATAACGTTTTTAGAATAAACAGAAAATATATACGGTTGAATTGAGAAACCTCCTCCTTTTTTTGGAAGTCGGTTAAAAATGGGACGGCAGCATTCGGTCGAGTCCGAAGATTTGCTGTTTGTAAGTAGGGCTCCTGGTTCAAAAAGTTGCAAGGATATCAGCAGAGTGCGAAGTTGCCTATAGCAAATGTGGTTCTGTACAAATGTTTGAACTTACGATATTTAAAGTATGTACAATCTTCCTAAATATTTATTTCAAGTTTGCACTAGTCTCCTTTGTTTTCTTTGTCTCATACTTTGAAAACCCAACATGAATGACAATGATCTGGGCAACGATGATTTGGGAACATCAGACAATATACCCCAGGTGGAACTTCCCGGATGGGACACTCTGAAATCCCCATGGTCCCTTTTAGTTCTTTTTTTTATATTTAGAGGACAAGCAAACAGACGGGTTACCTGATGGTAAGCAACTGCCGTTGCCCATGGACACTTCTGACATCCGAAGAGTCGCAAGTGCGTTACCGGCCTTTATGAGGGAATTGGGATATGGAATTAAGGAAGTTGGGCCGCCTCACTCACTCACTGAACAAAATACAGCACAACGCCGTTTCACGCCAGTTTTCTTTGAGGCTCCGGTATCACTCCGGACTAGACGGCCCATTCGTGCCCTGGGATGGCTCTCCCACGGCAAAAAGTTCTGGAAACGTTCAACTTACCACAGCGCTACCAAATCAGCGTTTGTCCGCGTCTGAGCATCAACACAATTTGGGCTTATCTAAAAAGCGCACACGGGGTCCACTCTCTGCAACCCAGCGGGGTAAAATGGGCGTCGGTGAAGTAAACTACCCAAAACGGTCTATATTGTTTAGGCAATTTTATAGTTATCATACTTCATCTTTGTTGTTTTATGTAATAAGTCCAACAGGCTCGTTTGTAAACTAGTTTTTAGATACACAAGATAATTTTCATTGTTTTAGAACGCAAAACTACTAGTTTAGTACTAAACAGTAGGTAGTAAAGATAGTCATAAAATAAAGTAAATAATGCCGGAATTGCTAATTTAACCTCTTGGAAACAATTTTAATAACTATTATATTGTTTTAAAATATAATAAAAAATCTATTTGCGCAACTCTGGAATTTTAAATTGACTGCGGAACTCCAAGTCTTGTGATATTTATTGAATACAAAACAAGAATGAAAAAGTTATTATTTAAAAAAAGAATTATATTACGAATATATCTTAAACTTAAATTTACCCACCCGTTAGCCTTGTAAACGAGCATGATATAGTGAATGTTAGTTCTTCAAGATTATTTAAACTTTGAAGTCGGTAGGTTCGTTTGGAATTATAATTAGTAACCTAAACCTAATTAGGTAGAAGGTGGGCCAAGGGATTAAGCACATTACGTAACTGTATTAAATCAGGTGTTTCAGTCGCGTCGTAGTTTAGGCCTCTAAAGGCATTTCGCGGGCAGGGTCGCGGTTGTGTATTTCGCGTATCCCGTGACCCTGCCTGAAGCGAAAAATCAGGAACACCGTTGGGGTTTTAGTGAGTATTTCACCTTGAGTCTCACATACCCCGGTGGTCCTCCTCAGACTGCCGGGGATGCATAAATTTCCCCAACGAAAAAGGTATTTCAGAAACATAAATTACAGTGACTGTTCACTAATGACAGTAGAGTTCACTAATTTTAGCCATTCTCTCGGTTAGTTTAATCAGGAGTCTACTTATTAAACTTTGCAACACGGATTTGTTCACGTGGAATTTGTAAATCGCATAAAAATACGAATATTTTGGGAACACTATGTTTTTCAAGAGCAAAAGTATTACGCTCCATCCTTTTAACTAAGTCTATGCCAAATCAAGTCGATTGGTTGCTTCGTTAGGGCGTGAAGGAAGGACAAAAACATTTTACATGTTTGTTCGTCATACACGCCGAAACGACTGAACGGTAAAGATAGCCAGTATGTGTCACTACACATACTCGCTACGGATTCGCTTAGGTCGAACCCTGGGTGGAGTAACTAGCATCCGCTATAAAAGTTTCTGGAATTTTTTCGATAGTCTAAAAGCTAGTGAAATCCATACTAGCTTATATTATTTGTTTTGGGAAAGTGCGTTTTCTTATTCGTTACGTCATGTTTTCGCACCCTTAAGTATTATCACTTTTTGTAACACCCTGTGAGATCAGGTTGAAAACAGATCGTATTCATTTTATCAGTGGCTCGAAACCTCTTTATATTTGCGCTATCATCTTGTTAAGGCAACCTTGACATACTAAACGCTCTGCCATTTTTGTACGCTGCTTTCCTCCCCGCTTAAGGTATCTTTCTCACTCCATATTTTTTAAATTATTATTTACAAACCCAATGAACTTTCTTTGAAAACCCGCGACCTATAAGTCCATAGAAAAATGTTTTTAAGCGAAGATACAGGTATATCTAGTGCAGCGACTAAAATTTATAATTTTAAGCGATAATTTTACTATTTTGAGGCGTAGACAAGCTGTACCTCAAATAAACTGCTAACTCTTAACACCACAGCGAATACCTATCTATCTAGGTCATGTATATGATAGCCGTATCAGCAACAAACACTTAACATTAATCATGATTGTGATTAGTTCATTTATAAAGACTACCGGTTTATGTTTTTTTAATTAAATAAAGGGGGCGGGGACTGAGCTTCTTTTAACTTAAGCTTGTATGCTGGCTTTTTAAGAAGGAATACGCACTCTTTTTGAAAGTTTGTAAATTGTAGGTCGTATCGGTTCGGAAATGCGGCTGGCCAATTTCCATAGTTTTACTGTGCGAAGCAGAAAGCTACAGGTTCATCACTTCAATGGACTGCTTATACTCAAGTCACTAGGGATGAAGTGGCGCAGCAGTGAATGGGTCCGTTACAAATTTATTAGGTTCTATAAGTAAAAATCGTAACAAAAAAAGTCATCGGTGTCCCGCAGCCCACTGCTGACCAAAGATCACCACTTTCTTCATCTTTGGCTATATTTGACCACCGCGAGCGATTGTTTCGCCACTGTTTACAATCATAGTGGTTATAGTAAAGTACCATAACTTATAGCTGACTAGTGTTGAAAAAAAAGCATTAGCATCACTTATAGCAGATAGCAATAGCATGCTATGACATGTAAATTAGCATGCTAATTAAGTTAATAGAAATAAGCATTTATTCCTATTACTGATATAAGCCAACCTGCAGTACATTTTGGATTATTGTTCCAGATTTGGTTTGAATAAAAAAAACAAGTGTCTGTCGTATTGGCGTAAACAAGTCGATTTCCACACATTGACCTCCGTCGGTTTGCGAAACGGTTAAACGGCGGTGTTAACTCGATATCAAATTAGACATTACACAATACGCGGTAACAATGAAAAAAATACGGTGATGAACGTTCGTGCATATAGTCCCTTTCATGAAGAACGAGTCACGGCCCACGGCAATTTTGGAACCACATACATTTTAAATAGTTATTGGCCATGTTTGTTGTTGAGAATAATTGTATTTTTAATTGTGTAAAGTTCACTAAAATGATTATTTACGATGTCAAAAAATGTAAAACTGATCTTGACTTGACTAATGAAGAAATGATCTTAAGAATAGACGCTGTAACTAGACCCGTATTCCAAGTTTAACAGTCAGGGCTTGCGCTCAGTGCTGGCTTAAGCACCTCTCTCTAATGTCAGGTTTACACGTGTTAAGTAGATAAGTAGGTAACTAAATTTTAACTTAGTTTTAAGTTATTAATTGTATGTAAACACAAAATTTAGTAGCAAGTGACAAGGTAAGTCACTTATAATTAGGTTAAAATTTAGGTAACTACTTATCTACTACGTGTAAACCAGATATAACGTCACTTCACGTAAATTGACAACGTTGTAGCATGTAGTATCATTGATTCGGTTGTGTATCATTGATTCGGTTGAGTCCCAACACTAGTCCCTAATCCCCTATCCCTATTCCCATTCCCTCAAAAAGACCGGCAACGCGCTTGCTTCAAATGTCACGAGTATCCATGGGTGACAGCAGTTGCATTCTATCAGATAACTCGTCTTCTCAGTTTCCTCCTAAATATCATAAAAAAAACTGTTTCAGAGTACCGCCCCTGACCTCATCCTTACTTGTTTCTACGATTACTCATAGATTTAACCACAGTCCACAACCGCTTAATTTGAAGCTGAACCATGAATCATAAGAATTGTTTTGTGATATAGGAGAAGTTTTAACTGATAAAAGATAAGACGATAAGCTTATCTTTTCCTATTATTGTTTTGGAAAAAATAGTTTTTTTTTATTTTTTTCATTATTTGTCATGAAAAAATTTTAAAAATACTGGCTGCGTTCAATACGGGAACATCTTTAGCGGGAACCTAGGCACTAGAAATCTTTAATGGTAAACGCACATGGGATACATACAGGGTGTAAATATACCGCTCCCACTAACTTCGGGATATGATTATACTACACTTTCTCATTACAAAAATGTATT
>JAOTAV010000012.1:1857430-1897932 GCA_026546445.1 Cyclargus thomasi
ATGGCAACGCAAACTACAACCTGACAGGTAACCAATTATAAACAATTTTTTGTCACGTTGTCATGACAACGCATGCGTATAAGAGATTTTGCGATTGAGATTTCGAGATTTGCGCGCGCATGCAAAAGGCTAGCAAACACGGCCAGGATTACATTTTGAAACATTCGTTTTTCCGTTGCTATGAAATTCGAGGTCTGCTTTCCACAACCAGACCTCACGTACTCGCGACGATCTGATTTTTTGTTTGAAGTCGTCATACTCTATAATTAAGTCTACTCTGTCATAAGCATGGCGCATTACATGATTTAATAATCTGTCAAATAGTTTAATAGAGTCTGAAGACTGTTACGTGTTGCAAAAGTTGTTAATGCATTTTATTTTAATGTTATTGTAATATAATGGCACATACATCGAAAATTCGGAGCTGTTTTGCCACTGCCTTATGAGTACCGGATAGGATACTAGAACTTATATGACAGAACCTCCATACTTCATCTGACACATAATATTTTGAGGATATAGTCTGTACGGCACTTATCACCGTCGGATAATCTCCATAACGTTTTTGACAAATGTTATATGTAAAATCTATCAAAAAAGTAATGGAAAGCGGCAAAACAGGCCCTTAATGTTATAAATGTTCACAAAACATTATTTACAAGATGTTAGTAAAAACAATTTTTACTGTCACAAATTATACTATCTTGACTCGTAAAGAGATCTTGCACGGTCATATTAAGGCGTTGTCATTATTGGCAGGTATAATGTGCACAATATATTTTTGTAAGACTTTTTTTCAATCGTTTTTTTCGACGTTCCTTCTGCGTATCGGATTTAAGATTGTATTAAAAGAATACTTCGGTAAATAATCGTGAAATATTTACCTAAATGTTTTTTTTACTGCGGTAATAAGATTTACAGGTGATTATCATTTAAAATGGAATGAAATGGCTTATGAGCAACAATGGAATTGATATATGCAATTATTTTTAAGTTAATTATATAAACGTTAATTTTACTAGTCTTCACCAAATGTATATAATATTAGATGTGAAGGCTTATTAAGATTATTTTAAAATAACGTGCAATTTATATGCCAAAATTTCAATCATGTCCTCCACTTGAAATATTTTGCTACATTCATTTTTAAAGATTAGTTATGCTCTCTTTTACATTGTATAGTAATTAGTGATATTTAGTTTATATATTATATAACATATAGGTGCTACAGAACTTACTTAAATAGGCTATAACTATGGTTAATAAATAATAATCATCACAAACCCTCCTATGTTAACCCTGTTATGGTGGGTTATTGTTAATTGTTGCCATCATGCTTTCTCGTTTATAAATACGAAGTTCGAGAGAGACAACATGATCAGCTATTAACTTTAACCCAGACTAAAACGCCTCTGCTCAGAGACAAGCCTAATTCAACTTGTTGTGACATATTTAATGCTTTAAATTTTTTATCATGTTTAAAATACACTAGGTACTATAATTTGTATGAAATTGATGTTAAAATATTGGTAATATAGTCTATTATTATTAATGTTACGATTATTGTGATTATAGTAATAAAATCATGTATTAATAATGAGAATGTTTTATTTTTACCCTCGAAGGAACGGCGACGGTATATGCGTTAGGTGTGAGATCGTTTGTGTGTATGTTTGTGCAAACCAATGGTGGCAACCGTTCTTCAATACTACTAGTCCGACTTTAATGCAATTTTCAGGGATCGGTTCAGAATAAATTGCTAAATGTTCTTAGATAGATGTTACGTCAATAACTCACCAGGGGGCGCTGTAGTAGATATCTCTTTATTGAAACCAATGTTGCTAAGTATCTCCAATACCACAGGTCCGATGCGGTTTGATGAGTTCGGATATCATTTGTGCGCATTCTTAGTTGAGTGTTACGGTAACAACTCACCAGGTAGCGCTGAAAACATTTTTGTGTGCAAAAATGTTACAATTTATCTCCATACACATCCGATTTCAATGGATAAATGGAAAATATGGATTTTGATTAAAATGTAGCCAGAATATATGGACCTAAAAACCAGGCAATTTATTGTGGACTCTCTTCTGTTTCCTCGGCGTTATGAAATGCTATGAAATTACTTAAATTATGTTGATAATTTGAAGTTTTGTATAGTGTGTGATCCAGTGCTTTGTAAAAAAAAATTAAAAATTTTGATAAACCCACGACGCGCATTTAAATATACTTCAAAAAGGGTCAAATAAAAATAATGACTTATTGATGTAATACTTGATTGCAAATAAAAGTTTGAAACCGACCGACTTAAATAACTTATGTTATGAGGGATAAAGCTAAAGGGATAAACGCAAGCAAATCCGTCGGGGTTGCCAATCATATTATCATTTCAAAATAGATATAGATAAGTTTAGGTATAAAATAATTAAAATCATACTAGAATCTATATTACTACAAAACTATTTCATTTACCGGCAGCCACGACGGATATCCTTGTGTTTATCCCTTGTAAGATAAGTTATTTAAGTCGGGGGTTATTTTACCCTTTTTCAAGAACATTAAATTGTGTTGTGGGTTTTTCAAAATTTTCAATTTTTTTGCCTTCAGTATAAGCCCATGATTCTTGCACTTTTATTCATTACTGTTTCAACCGATAACGTGTTTAGGTTTTTAACAAGCATTTGCGCCTGGTGTCAAACATTTAGAGATGCCTCTATCCCTAGAGCTAGCTACTTTATTGATGCCCCTAGGAAATCATACGCCATAAAAATTTACTTCTTGCATTAACTCGTGACTCTCTAGTTAAAAGATCTTTGTTGCAACTCAATATTGCATGTAAAAAGTGGGTAAATTTGTTTAGTGTTTTAAAAAGTGTTTATCTTTGTTTATATAGATATATAACTTGTATAATTCCTAACAGATGTTTTAAACCTTTTTGCACTGAGTCAGCCTTAAGAAACTTTTTGCATAATTTTATAGCTTATTTTTTTCTTTCAAAGGCAGGTGCATGTTAAAATGAAAAACTTTAATCTTAATAAAAATTTTAATGTTACAGTATAAACATTAAGGTCTTACATGGCAGTGATGTTACATTACTATTTATCAATATATAAATACACGTACAATCCACTAGTCTCGTAGACATTCTGCCACTCTTAAAGCCTAAAATACATCCAACATTCAAATTTTACTAACATACCATAAAACTTCGAGAAAAACCAACGTTTAGCCTTAAGAGTAAAGCAGTGTCTTCTGCCAACATTTCTAATCTTTCCTACGCTTACAAGCCGATCAATTTTCTAGTTTTTTGTCAAAATTTGAACAATACTGTCCCACCAATTAGTGAACACTCACAAATTACACCCCAAATATGTCAAAAATTAAGATGAAAATTACAACTTTATTGTAAGCTATTTTTGCGATTACATTATTGTATTTGCCTACAAAATACCATTCTTTGGGACACAGCAGCACAACTCCGGACCCTCCTAAAACGCAGAGCCTCACCGTGCCATCTACTATTCGCTATGGATGCGATTACTTCTTTACTAAATTTGTGGAAAAAAAATCTTATAATTAATGTGAGAAATAAATAAATACACTTCTTTACAAAATAACATATTCGTGGTGAACACCTGAGCACTGAGACCATAGCGAGCCGACCCCCGGCAGAGGCCGGCCTGAGACCAGACTTACCTAAGCGAGTACATCTACACTAGCGCCCTACGGCGGGCGACGTCCGGCGACGTCCCTATTCCCGGTATCGGGATTCGTTACCCGTTCGGCAAATTGACTCTCATCTTTACGATTATTTCTCTTAACAATAGTGACCGAGAAGGACGATTTTGTAAAATTTACTGAGTTACAAAATTACACATCTGCTAAACCCGACGAACGCTCGCGCTCGCGCGACGCTCTTTAAAATAGAACGGGGATATTCACTACGCTTTATTATTCTAGAGGGTTGGTCAAATACGACATCACGTTACGAGTCAACGGATAGAAACTAGCTCGCGACTAACAAAAAAATATCTACCGAACTACAACGCGACGACGACGCGACGCTCACACCACACTAACACGGTCCGGCGACGACGGAGGGGCGGCACGTCAGTCCGGCGCCGGCGCGGCGACCGGGTGCGGCGCGGCGGCAGCGAGCGCGTGGTGCGGCGCGGGGCGGTGCAGCACGAAGGCGTCATAGACCTGCGCCAGCTCGTCCATGTGGTGCTCCTCCAGGCATAGGAAGCCGGCGAGGTCAGGCGCGGCACGGCGCGCGCACGCCAGGCAGTGCACCACGTGCCGGCGCTCGTGCTCGCGTACCAGCAGCGCGTGCCACACCTCGCGCTCACACGCGCCGCAGTAGTGCGACGCCTCACCGCGCGCGCGCCCGTGGAAGCGCACCGCGACACCGCGCGCGCGGACCGCAGCCAGCGTGCCGGCGGCGGCGCGCAAAGTTTGCGCGAGGCAGGTGCGCATGGCGCGATGCAGGCGCGGGTCGGACACGCGGATGTTGCGCGCGAGGTTCCACGTGAGGTGCACCATGGGCACAATGGACTTGAAGTTCTGCACCTTGTTCCACTCGTAGCGCTCGAGCGCGAGCGAGTACTGCCGCGCGGTGAGCGGGCCGACGTTCCAGGCGATGTTGTTACACCAGCCGGTGGCCTGCACCCAGTGCACGCAGCCGGCGTTGACCCACACGAGGTCACCGGGTCGCTGCGTGAACCGGTAGACGGGCACGCCGTGCGCGCGCAGCTCGTCAGGGTCAGGCCACCACGAGCCGTGCAGGTAGGACAGACTATGTCGGTCGCACAGCTCGCGCACGCCGCCCCAGTACGAGTCGGGCACGCCGAACCATTCGCAGTCGCCGGGGCCGATGTTGATGTTGATCGAACAGAAGTTGTTGTTCTCCTGGTGGCCGGGTGTACGTGAGCCGGGCACCTTCATGTACAGCTGCACCGTGTTCATGCCGAGGATGACGTGGCCGACGTGAGACAACATGTTGGCGGCGGACGCGACGCGTGCGAACGCCGGCAGCTTCTGCAGCTCGGCCAGCTGGGGTCGCCACTTGCGTTCGTCGGAGAGGTCGACGTTGGTGCCGAAGCGCAGCATGCGCGCGTGGCGGCGGCGCTTGGGGTGCGGCGCATCGCCGTCGGAGGGCGGGGCGCGCTCGTCGCGCAGGGAGTCGCGGAAGGAGCCGGCCTGGTACTGGGCGTACTTGCGCACGGTGGTGTGGGAGCGGTGCGAGGCGCAGGCCCACACGCGCCGCCGGCCGCCCGCGTCCCAGTTCTCGTCGGCACTCTGCATGAGCTGCGTGCGCACCTCGACGGCGTGCTCGGGCCACGCCTCCACGAGCGTCTTGGTAGAGAACAGGCCGAGGTCGAGCTTGAGCGCGGCGGTGAGGCCACGCACGACGGCAATGGGGTGCTTGAGACAAAAGTCCTGCAGCTGCGGGGAGAAGGCGTCGCGCTTGGACTCGACGTAGACGAAGGGCGCGGGGGGAGCGAGCTGATCGGCTGTGAGGCGCGGAGGGGGTACGCCGGGCGGCTCCGGCGGGCCGAGCCCGTCACCTAGCACACTCCACGACGACGGCGGACCCGCGTTCTCCCTGCACATACATGAAGGTTTTTATTACTATCATTCCCTGTAAAAGTAGCAGCGCTACAAGTTAACATATGGGCCTAAGCAACTGAAATAATTTTAAAAAATGATCTAATCTGTTTATAATAATTAATCTGATGACTCACTTGCAAGCGTCTAATATCTGCTTGGCGCTCATGCCTGGGTGGAAGGTGACGGGCTTGGCGGGGTCCGTGTTGAGCGGCTCGAGCTTGACCACCGCCTGTCGGCCGCCCAGCACCGCGGGTGCGCTCGTCGCCGGCTCTGCTGTAACAACATTATGTTGAGTAATCGACTTTGTATACTAAGCTCGTTTTGTATACAATTGTTATTTCGAGTTTCATTATAGTGATAGTCATCAATCGAAACCATAAACTGAATGTTGCCGGCAAAGTTATTCGTAGCGAAATATATTGTAATTGAATTTTAAGTAAAATTAAGTAAGTATTGGTAAACTTAGATATCGTCGTTGAAGTTCTAACACCACGTAAGTCAAAATTGGCAACTTTTCAGGAGAGCGAAACAATTTATTGAATTTTGTTTAGATCACCATAATAATATGATTTTTCAATTAAAAAATTTACAAGTTTTTGTTAGTTGACACGTGTTCCAGATTAACTTAAACGATGCGTTTTCCGATTTTCTGCTAAACGGTATCAAAATGACTAAATAGCCAAAATATGACTTACGTGGTGTTAGAACTTCAACGACGATATAGTTTCGGAAAAATTCCTTCCATACTTCTATCTTCACTTAAAAATAGGAACGTGTGTTGGTTTGTTTGGTTGTGCTTCCGTTACTCCCTAACGAAGCAACCATACGACTTAATTTTGGCATAAAATTAGTTGAAAAGATGGAGAGTAACAAAAGCTACTTTTGGCTTTGAAAAAACATCGAGTTCCCAAAAGGACCAATTTTTTCCGATTTTCGAAAGCCACGCGAGCGAAACCGTAGGCAAAAACTAAAACTTTATTTCACAAAGATGCGATCTTTAATTGAAGCTTATATGTAACGCATATGTCTTGTTTACACATATTAAGTAGATAAGTAGGTAACTAAATTTTAAGTACCTAAACCTAATTTTAAGTGTATGTCCAAACGTATTTAAGTAGTTAAGCACTTTAGTTGACTCATGACGGACGATCGACAACGTACTGAAGTCGTAAATTATGTCAATAAATTTGTTATTGATAAGGTTTGAAGGAATAAATTATTGAAATACCTACTAAAAGGAGCACGACGAAAAACTGTACCCGAATATGCAACTACACTTGTCTAACTAAATTGTGCTGAAGTATACTTGTCCAAATGTGTCAAGTGACAAGACCCGCTTACAAACTTAACAGAAAAATAGAAAAATTTCTAATTATATGAGTAAGTAGTAACTACAAAATTTTGTGTTTACATGCAATTAATAACTTAAAATTTAGTTTATCTATTTTTCTCCTTAATACGTGTAAGCAAGACATTAACCTAATATTAAAAACAAATATTCATAAAGCCGAGTTCAAAATATTAAAGTGATAAAATCAATTTGTTTGACAGAACGACGTTATTCTGAAGGTTACATTTTTTGTCTGTTAAAATAATTATGCAAAAAAAAGCAAAAACACTTTCACGCCATAAAAAAGACCTATTCATATCATTCATATGGGACCATCCATAAAGTACGTCACACCTGATAAGGGGAGACATGGAGTGACAACTGACGTACTTTATAGATGGTCCCTATTCATACTATTTTTATAAATGCGAAAGAGTGTCTGTCTTCAAGCCTAAACCGGTGAACTGATTTTGTTAAAATTTGTATGGAAATACTTGGGAGTCTCAGGGAAGAAAATATGATACTTTTCATTCTCGAAAAAATTACGTTTCCCGCGCGATAAAGAAATTCTGGCGCATCGGAGTAGCGGACATCATATTGGATTTTTTTTTGAGGCTACACGTACATATAAACAATAAAATTTTGTAAGCGTGAAACTTCAGTCCATTTTTCTAGACCTAACTAAATATACAGTTAATTTAGTTCCGAGTAGAGAGAACCTAATTTCTGAGTACCAACGACTCTCGACAACCCTTTTCAATTCTCGACTCTTTTGATCTCGACTACTTGAGTCCGACATAGACGTAAAGGAGGGTTGTAATTAGGGCTTATATATTTTGTAATATTCTTTTAAATTATAATATTATTTTACTCTGTTTTTTTGTAAATAAAACTGTAACTGTTTTTTTATATATATAAAATAATACTGTGTTTTAAACATCTACAATCTGCAGGATATGCTGCGATAATTTTAAACATCATCATCAACAAAGCAGGTTAGTACTAGAGCGAACTAGTGTCACCAAACTTGCTGTTTTTAGTCACGGTGCCTGTAAACCCACAATATGGTGGTGCGCGTACTTTAAAACGGGATATTTCATAGACACGGTTCCGAAAAGTAGTATGTTCGGTGTTTCAATTATCGCTGTTTTGAAACGAAATGCTTTAAAAACACAAATCATTTCATATTGTTTTAAATAAGTTAAATAATTTGGCTACGGACGGTACCACTACATGCATACAAAATTTCATCAAAATCTGTTCAGCATTTTTAGCGTGATTGATCGACAAACATCCAATCAACAGTGTTAATAAAACCTTATAAAATAAAAAACGACACTCACTGTTGACCGGCTCCTTCTTAATTTCGGGCTGAGTATCCGAGAACTTCTTCAGCAAATCCTCAGCCAGGGACTCGGCGTTGTCGCCGCTAGAGGCGCTAGTTTCGCTTTTCGCAACCTGTTAACATACATACAGTTAGTATATACTCATGGTTATCATTTTCCCTAAACCATTGGGATATTGACCTGCCGCCGGGGTATGAGACTATATAATATACATGTATAAGTACAATATACGTAAATTATATTATATTATATTATACAAACCGCCCGCGCCCGCGCCGCCTGCGCCAGTCGGTATTGCGACAGTAGTTGCTGCATCATCGCCTGGAAAATAAAAATATTTATTCACCTAGTTTATCTCATAAAATTGCTCACTTTGCAACTTTTAGTAACAAAGTTTAACATTATGTATACTGTATAGTATACACAAAAGTATTTATTACTATTATTCTGTTCCAGTTCTAACAAAGTACAAGATAGGGGGAAGCTTCTCAATATGTATAACTTCGTAGTATATTAAGCCATGTTTTGTAAAAAAAAACAGTTTTAATAAAAACACCGATTAAGGTCATCCAAATTTGAGCCCCTAGAATCTAGATCATCTCACCTGCTGTTGCGGGGACAGGTTATGAGCGTTCCTCTGCAGGTACTGCAAGGTCTGGAGCTGGGCGGGTGTAAGGGGCGGGGGCTCCGCCCGCCCCGGGTACGGCGGGGGCGCCGGCTTGGGCGCGCGAGACGACATCTCCGCCGATATGGGCAGGTTCCACGCCTCTTCGATAGACGGTAAGGGCCGCCGTCTGTAAGAAAGAGGTTATCTAGTGGATTGGCGGTTTTCTCATATTATAAATTGAATCAAGCCTTAAAGAATACAGCCTAGTGGCAAGTACATCAGCTTTAAAGAATTTATATTTTTATTTTTTAAAATATTTTTTAAAGTTATGGGAAATAAGATTTTAAGGGTATACGTATATATGCAAAAAGCAATTTTCTTTATTCAGTAATCATGATAAAATACATAATTATGAGCCAGTTAACCATCAAATACTACTTATCGATATACCTGTGTAAGCTATTCATACTTGGAGTACCCAAATCAATATTCATATTAATATGAATTCCTTTTGAGAAGGGAACATAGTTCCGAACTTTAACGGCTTATGAATGTTTAACTATTCAGAATTTCTAAGGCCAAGTAAACAGCAAATCTAAACGTACTCACGATCGCTATCTACAGCGTATATTTATGCTTGTGTTTTGAAATTTATTAGCGTTATAGCTTAGTGAATCATTTATAAGATATCCTACGGTGAAGGGAGTGCATTTGTTCCGTGGCCTTGTTTTGTATAGGATGTAGTGCTTATATTTAGGTACGCTAGCTTCGCTTTAGTGTTTAAGTTCGTAGTTGCGTTAGCATAGTTTAAGTTGCAATTTGAATATTGACTTTGCAATAATTCGAAAGTTTATAATCTTTATATTTTAATAACCGTGACCTTTTATTTGATAAAATTAATAGTTGTTTCAGTTTTTGTTTCGCGATATACTGTGCTTCATCATTTTTATTACAGCTGGCTTTAGCATGTTCTTCGCTCGCGTGGAAAATTGTGCAAAAATATGACTATTTTAGAAACATTTTGTTTTCTAATACTAAAAGGAGCACACGCTTTAACTAAGTCTATGCCAAAAATCTAGTTGACTTAGTTACGGAAAGACACAGAAACAAAAACTTTCCTTTTAAGTACAATATTAGTATGATACTATAATTAAAGACATAAGTTGATGAAGCAGATAACTAACATTTTCTTTTGGCCCCGAGAAATTAATTGAAATCAAAATATTGTAGGTTTAATGTATAGCTAGATAATACGCAAGTTAAAAGATTTATCAAAATTTTATGGGGAAAAATTAGAATATACTCGAAGGTAGTAAAATGTTAGTTATCCGCTTCTTCCACATATGTCTTCAATTGTCATTCTCTATTGTTAGTTATTTTCTACGAAACGAACTCTACTCACTTGCCAGTAACGCTCGGCATGGGAGCGTGTGCCAGCTGCGATCTCAGAAACGCGAGCCGCTGTCGGAGCGACGCGTTGTTCGCCGTAGCGGCACTGCCGCCGTTGCTGTAACAGGCGAACGCGTCGCGCGGCATCTGGCAGCTCTCGTACAGGCTGCCGAGGTTCGTCCAAGCTGCGGAGTGGCCTTTGTCCAGCTGGACGGCGCAGATGTACGCCTGCAATGCGTCCATCGGCTGATTCTGTTGCTGGTAGAGCACACTGCGAAGAAAACACATAAGGGGCTCGAAATTTTTTTTAATACCATTTTCAAAATATCAAAACGTCAAAATATTAAAACACTAATAGCTTGACGTTTGTAAAAAACACTATTTTGCTGAATCCCTCGATCAAATATTATAAAGAGTCACGGTTTCCATCTAAAGTAGCAGAGGCAAACCGCGCTTAAGCACTATTCCGCTCCTAGTCGCTCCGAGACTGCGATTTTAACTTTTGTACGATAGTGAGCTTTAACTCATTAAGATAAGTTTAGTTTTTTACTACAGTTGATTTTTTTTACTACATTTGATTTTGAAGTTGTTTTGTGTCAGATAGTCTTGGTGTCATTATTTTATTCAATGTTGAAGGGATGTGTGCATCTTGTTAATATTTGTTTGAAGGCTGAATAATATTATAAGGACCGAACCAAAGCTGTATAAACGGTTGAACTAAAGCAAAATAGGTTTAAATAACTTTAATATATTTTTTTATAATTTTAAAACTACACAATCCCGGAAAAGCCTATGAAAGCATAAAACAATCGATGACCAATTTTTAACGCAAACAATTTTCGTACGAATCCCACAACCGCTCGAATGAACATTTAATATTTAACTACTTACAGTTGGTCCTCAATTATTTTAACTTTTCCATGGCCTTTATTCCAACGACACAAGGCTTATTTTCCAGAGGAAATATAACCGCGCACTGATAATAATTTATTCAGTGAGAATTAATTGGCTTCCGCTAAAAGCTCTCGGCATCCGTGCAATTGCGAAAAAAATATAAAAATACAACGCTGTTTTATACGCTTTCACTATATTTCTAAAAGTGTTTATTATTAGATCAGATTTACATCCGTTTAGATTGGATACTTTTGCGTTTTATAAATAGTTAAAGAAAGTACGTGTGCTCATTATTTGTCTAAAACTGTTAATAATACTGTCATTAAAACTTGTTTCAAAAGTTTGCGAAAAAATACTTAATACCCTTGAGGATCACCAAACACATCTAAAAAGGAGGAAGTTTCTCAATTCAACCATATATATTAAGTTAGAATTTTGTATGTAATTAAGCAATCGCTTTTGTGTACTTCGCACAAACTGGGACAGTATAATATTACTCCAGCGTGACTAGCCTGGTTTCATCGAAACCGGCCACCGTCACGGTGGCGGTGTGAGAGGTAGAACTCATCAACTATACACGTCAAACTCACCCAATAGAGCACCACGTATCCGCGTTGCCTTCAGACTTCTCCACGGAATTCCTGTACGCGACGAACGCGTCGTGCACCTTGCCCTGAAAGGCGAAGCACCTGCCGAGCAGGTAGAGGCCGGCTCCAGACTCGGGTTCCGCCACCACGGCTCGTTGGAGGCACCAGATGGCTGCGCGGGCGCGGGACGCCGGTTCACCGAGCGACGCGCAACGGTGGAACAGCCACCCTGGTGATAAGAGCTAGCTATTACCTTTATGTAGACCAAGTTAGGTTCTAGTGTTTAAATGGTTTACTACAGGCTAGAAATAAGTAGCGAGGGAATGCGTGTATTTCCTTGCAGTTCAACGAATACACCTAAGCAGTTGCGTTGCGTTGCGTTATTGGATAATGCCCAATTTTTCGCAATAAAGGAAAAAAGGGATTATATTCAAGTATTCTTTCGAACTGAGAGGTTCTATGTCAACACTTAATGATTACTAAATAAAAGGGAGTGGTACAGTACAGCTCCAGAACTTGAGTCAAAAACGACATGACACTTTAAGCAGATACATGAATTTAAGATTCTTTTTGGAGTATTGCCGGCCACTCGGTTGAAAGGCCCTACTACCATCAAATCTTTTAAATCATGTTGGAGATGCTTTAATTCATAAGGTAAAGCCCATCCATTACATTATTAAGAAAATTTGCATAGATTAAATGCAAATTAAACGCAAAACCGATCTTCTTAAAAACTTTGACATCGCCCGCCGATGGAAAGCGAGCTTCGCATATCTTAAATCTTTCATCCGAGAAGATTTATGTACAGTCGTCGACGGATATATTGTGCCACTTTTGAGTCTTATTACGAGGCCGTAAGTTTGAAAATTTGCCAGATATTTCGCTGAGGGCACGCAGAAAACATCTCGGTATTCAGTACTCATTAAGCTCAATAAGATAACGTCTTTGGCTTATAAGTATGGTCGTCATTAGTATACGGTTAGGAAATAAAGTATTTGATTATACAATTCTTAGGGCCAAGAAACAGGCCCTTATAAGTGCCATACTATCCTCAACTTATCTGACAAACGAAGTTTTGGAGGATGGAGGTTGTAAGCCTATCCGACACATATCATGAAATGGTAAAACAGGCACTTTACATCGAAATTAAATCTTTTTATTGGTAAAGACAGAAAAAAGTAACATACAAATTTTTCGCAGTAATAATATTTTAGCATTTTATATGCTAACATATAGGTAACATAGCATAGTAAAATTTAAATTAAAATGCTAATTTGCGGTTAACATTAACGCTTGACTTTTAAGTGTATGTTGTAAATTAAGTTTCCTTTGTGCTTTTGGCATACATTTCAAATAGTTTTATAGTGACGACTCTTATACTAATGTCCTCGATCAAATGAATCATGCGTTACTTAACGGAAATCCGAACGGAAAACCCGAACACGGAAACACACAAGAATATTAATAATTCGATTACTAATTTGCAGAATACTATCTACAATTATAATTTGTATTGATTTATACTAATAAACGGCAGGCTTATATGGCTTCACTCTTTCAGTAATATAAGAATCGATTCTCTACTTCAGTAAAGAGACAGATTGAGGTGAATTGCACATATTTTCTGTTATATGTTGATTTTGTTTTTTTTTAAAATAACCCATCTTATGATGCAACAAATTTAAAATTAGGTTGCTTCTTAACTATTAACGAGAATACATAAATACACATAAGAAAAAAATAAATCGACATTAGAATGTTTGATACAAGTTTAAAGAATGTTGGAATGTGTGGAATGTATGTCTGAGGCCACCAGAGACAGACAATACATTTTAACATAATATATTGCGTAAAATCTGTAGAAATTAGTAATGCTACGGAATAAAATATAATATTTTTTGAAACCGATAATAAAAGACATCAAGGAAAGAAGAGAACTAACAGTATTCCATATAGAAGAATAAAAAGAAAATATAGAGAGCTAGGTTTTCTGTGTTTGTTAGTATAACATTTAAACAGCAATCTAAATAAGGCCTGAAAACAATTCATCGTCATCGAGTAATAAAAATAAACCTCCTTCCACAACATAATAAATATATACGGTAGATCCACTTCACTATGATGGTCCTTAAAATCAAACTTACTTAACTCAGCAGGTACATACTTAACGCCCGACGTTATTAAATACAGTAATCTAGAATAATAAATTCTCTTACTTCTAGTATACTTCAAAAGACGACGAAAGACAAAATGTCCTTTTGTAGAATAACCTATCAGAGAGCTGCCATATTCAGGTGTAGAATTTAAAGGAAGCCTCGCTAACAGTAGCGGATAAAAACCACAGGTCTTTACCATGACTTTGAAGCAATAGTATTTATGGATACTCTATACCGACTGCGTAAAATTTTAGTATCATAAAATGTTACAATGCCTCTAGATGTCACTTTCGGAGCTAAATTTGCGACACCTATAAATCTAAATAAATACGTAATCGCCTACCGATTAAATCTATTGGTTCAAACTCATGGTAGAGCTTACTGGTCTACTGTATGTTTATACATTGTGTCCCTACCGTGGGTCCGTGGTCCGCGAGCCCGTGAATTTAATTTCAATTAAAATGTCAGTAAACCTGAGTCATTCACCTCAGCATTCCGGCCTCACCGGTTCATATTAGATAACATGTGAACCGACTGTATGGTAATGTGCGTTTTATTGACATAAAACGTGACCAATACCCTCATTCTACTAACAGTTGACGCCCGCAATTCATACCGTACATTTTCCGGGATAAAAAGTACCGAGTATCCCATTATCTTTCCCCGGCCTCTAAATATACCTATATCAAAATTCAGCAAAGTCGGTTTAGTAGTTGAAGCGTAAATAGGCGACAGACAGATAAGACACACTTTCGATTACATATACATATAATATAAGTATAGTATGGAAGTATTAATTTTGATTCAACAATGACATGACAAACCAACAACACTACAGACTCCCTACGTTTATGATAGACTATGCAATAGGCATATTCGTATTGAATCAACTTTTTTTAATAAATGAGCAAACGAGAAAATGCACTTGCAACGCTTCTAACATTACAAGTGTCTATGGGCGACGGCAGTTGCTTTCCATCAGGTGACCCGTCTGCTTGCCTTTCATTAAATAAATACATATACTCGCGACAAAATAAAACATTTCGGGGGATTCGTTTTTATAAAAGGAAACCCTATGAGTACGTACAGTCAGCAAACATGAAAAATTCGTTAAAACCCTTCAGCCATTCGAAAAGCAAAAGTTAAAAAATTTAAAGCAATTAAAAAGTTCTCGTGAATTTTGTGAAATGCCATCCGTATTTATGCTTTCACTTTTCAGTATTTGAGCTAGCTTTTCGCATCAATCAATTAAAAAATACACCGGTGCATTTTCTGTTTACATCCATTCGTATCGGCTTCCCTTTCAACAACAAATGCCTGGGGGATAGTAAACAAAACTACATGTTGCTAAAATAGAGATATCGAGTGTACAAACATCAAGCTACTTTTACGACATAGACAGAACTTATAAAGCCTGTTGCGTTCTTTTGTTTATGAATTTTAGGTTACATTTTACGGGTAATGTATTACGGATAATCTTTAGTAACATGACCCAGTTGAAATCGTGTTTATACTATATTGATAAATTATTGACACGAACCTTCCACAAAAAAACATCTTTCGAACACTTTAAACAAGTACAAAATCCGTTCACAACTTTTCGAGATTAGCGCGAACATACGTAACGGAGGATATTCTCTTCGGAGGAGGACTCTTTACTATCTCCAAGAACCTGGAGTTTTAGCATTTTTGATAAGGGTTCATCTGACACTAAATTATTTCAGCGTTTAAGCTATTACGTAAGTGTACAGGCTCTCTCTCGGTACTCATCTCATTTTAATCATCATATCCCGTTTTTAACCTCGACCCTGCGGCAAAAAACTATCGATCCTGTTCACAATGGTCCAGTTTCACATTATAATTAGCTATTTATACAAAAACCTGTATTATACGCGACTAGTTAGCCACGTGCCAACATCCGACTCGTCCTATAAGGCCGACGGAAGCGAAAACTGGGCCGATACGAAGAAACATTTGTAATGCAACTCACTTTTACATTGCGTATTACTGAAACACTGCAGGTCGTTGTTTCGAGACTTCCTTTAAGAACATATTTGTTTCTAGCTGCTTGAAGTATCATAATAAGTCTTCTTATTAAGGAACTCAATCATTGAGATCAGGGGTGGGCTGTTGGGACTTAATTTTGGAACGTCTATCTAATATAATGGTGTGCGTGTGTGTGATTAAAGATAAATTGTCATGGAAAGCACAAGTTGAAAATAAGTAAGCGCCTCGTTTTGAGGAAACTCTATGGCAAGTGTATGTTAAATTTCTGCGTGTTTTAAAAATTAACATTATATAAATAGCAAATCTAAAAGTTTGTCTTACCTAACTGCCGGCAGACATCAGCCTTCAAGGATGACGACAGCGATGGCTCCTTCAGAAGCCTCTCGTAGGCGTCTCTCGCCGACTTGCGAAGTCCCCGCGCCTCCAGCAGATGAGCAGCGTGGAAGCTCAGCTCCAGCCTGGTGAAAGTGGCATCCTGGTGGGGAGCTAGCCTCGCCCTCCTGAAGTGGACGGCGGCTGCCGCCCAATGCCTTCGCGCTTTGAACATGAGAGCCAGACGCATATGGGCGTCGGCTGCCCGAGAGAACCCGGGCGACACGTACAGTGCCATCTGCAATGCCTTCGTTGCCCTAATCGACAAAACACGAAAAAAAATAATAGTTATGTAATCCGCAGATGTTCCTTCGCACATGGGCAATGTGCGTACGGCTATTACTGTAGCACCTACAAAAACCTATTTTTTACAATCTGTATTAAACTAACTAACTGTAATAAAATGTGGCAGGTAAGAGGGTCTAATTGCACAAGTTTTTATCAGAAACCTTCCTGGACGCGGCTCTTACATTGTTACAGGTTAGCAGTAAAAAATAAAAATGTCATCAATTCAAAGCAAAAACAAAGGAAAATAAAGGCGCGCTGGACGACGAACTCCACTAATATACAATAAAAGGTGGTTACAAATTAATTATTATGAAAACAACAAGTGGCTCAGAAATCTCTATTGCCGATAACCTTGATGCAAACAATTATTTTGTTTTCTGATGCGTTACAATATATTATAATCGCAACTATATTTATTGATACAATAAGCAGCTTAGATCCTCAATAAAAAGTTTTTTTTTTCTCTTTGGTCAATGTTTGTTTAGTTTTCTTTCACTAGAAAATAATTACAGCAAAAGATTTACGACACAAAAAATATAGATCACCATAAACTACCTGGCAAACCATTGTTGAAAGAATTTAGTCGTTAAACCGTGGCAATACAAATATTTACTGAATGTAAACGCAAAAAAACTTTACGAGAAAGCTATACAAAGTAAGCGAGGAGGAGAAACAATTAGTCGACCCAAACATTTCTAGAAGGGGCAACGTATTATAAAATTTTTCGTCCTTTAAGGTCGACAGACGTTTACGTAAAGATGGTGCAATGACCGCCGTAAAACTAAATACCGTCGACGGTCACGCTAAATCGCCGGTCTTCATTATGTACGCAGTTCACAAAAAACGATTTTATTACTTTTAACAATTGATTAAGAATGGGAATTTTTTTATTACATTGAAATTTGAGAATCTGTCGACACGCTTCGGCGCACGGCGCGCTCCAAAAAAATGTCGGATTCGGAATGCCGGGCTCCGAGATAAGGTGATTCGGGATGCTAGAGCCGAGTCGCGGCCAACAAAAAGTGACGCATTGTCAACATCCGTAAGGTTAGGAGCGCATCATCGGAGCGTGACGTCACAGATGCGCCGCGGGGTCGATGACCGTCTGAGGCTCGGTACAATCGATCGGACGTTGCATACAACGCAACGTCTAGACGGGGATCGGGACCAAAATCGAACGGCAACGTCTTTATTTAGATGACCTCCGCTGACATTTGCGAGCCGAAACAAAGGAGCGAGACAGGTGGAGGCTGCGGCGTCCGGTCCGAAACTCAAATTGAGCGTCTATTACCCGCACGCACGCACCCGCGTCTCACAGCGGACGTGGCTTTCACCGAGCGACTCGGACCTCCGTTTAAATATATCCCGTCGATTTTGTATCAAAGCAAGGTAAGAAATTCAACTTAGAGGGGAAGCCGTACGATCTCGAACAAACGAAAAATAATTAAATTCCGTTCTGTGATGTACTATATATGACGCAATTTCAAATCACCTTCCCCGCACTAAAAATAAAGAGAAATTTATCGTGGAGCGCAATTTGTATTACGGTAACGTTGAAGGTACGAGTACTAGTGCCGCACACGAGCAACTAATTAACGAGGAACTGCGTGACCCTAATTATTCCACATTTGAATATAGACGTATGGAATTTAGAGCACTTTGTGGTTTTTTATAGGACAAAACTGTAGCGAAGTATTTGTTTAGTAATATTATAGGCTTCTTGGATAAATAGGAGTAAAGTAAAAAATATATATTTTTTCTATGATTTGGAAGTTAGAAGTCTATAATATCTTTTGAAAGGATAAATATTGAATAATAAAAGAACCTACCCTTGTTGAAATATTAACAGATACTGTCATTACCTTGTTAACTAGAAAGAAAACATAAGAAAACATTAACTGGACCAAGTAGATTTAAGAACATTATGAACCAAATAATAATATACTTTCCCACAACCAAATAATAATTTACATTTATCCACCGTAATCGCAATATGTTTTTTATACGAGCCAACATAATAATTATTGCATTGTTTATAACTAGACTGGAAATTAACAACAAAAGAGAAATGCATTTTGTGATTTGAAAAGTAGAGTGAATCAAGAGACTATTAGATAATAACACAATAACAACATACAGGATTTTTTGCAATTTCTAGACATTAAGAGATTAACAGATGGAGAAATATTCTTTAGAAAAACCCAAAATGTTCTAGATTCCATAAAGTGAGGTCAGGAAGCATCAAATATTCACTTCATTAAACAGTTACCTGACTCAATTGAAAAACAATTTTATACAAAACGTACAACGTAAAAGAATAATTCCGTATAATAGAAACGATATACTTGTATATCGACAGGGGAAACGATAGGGCCTCGTTTCTTTCCCGCATATTCGAAATGATCGATATTACAACATCGATGTGGAACGATAACTACCTGCCCGCCGAGGGATCATTAATGATTATCGCTCAGGTAACGAAAATACACGCATACAATATACATACAATAAGTAGCATCTGTTTCGCTTTGATCGTAGTGCTTTTTGAAGATTCCACAAAAAAAATGACAGCAAAGTGAAGAACGCTTAGACGTCGCGGGTAATTGGAGTGGCGCGAGTCGCGAGGAGCATCAGGCTTGACCCAGTTTCACAGCACGGCTCAAGGACGGATCGCGGGCTATTTATAGTTCGTTCATCACAGCTCATACTTTACATAATTGAACTATCGCTAGGTGCGAGGTGCGCCCCGCTCCACGTGATTCCTCATAATGAGCGCTTGAGACGTTCCCACGGTGACTCGCAAAGGGAACGAGCAAAGTGTAATAATAACCCACTTCCCCGTTAACTACTGTATAAAACGAATACGGGTCAAGCAATTATTGCCAAGGTCGGGTTTTTAACTGCAGCGTTATGACATTCGCTTAGATTCCGTTTTAACTTTCTGGTCGTTCTACAATTCTGAGAGGGAATTGTACGTCTGGTGGCTACTGGCTTTGTTTAAACGTTTGTGGCTTCGTTCTTTTGTTCAGGATTAACCTAGAAACAGAAAATTCTATTGTAACCAACTATTTCAAAATTCCTACTACGGCATCAGGCAACCTTCTTAAGCCTACCATTTCCGGGAAACTGGCGAACCCTTTCGCATTCACACGACCTAACCAAACTAGATTGGCTTTATCCCGAACAATTGATTGTACCAAGTTCAATTACACTAGGATAGAACTCGTGACGGGGCTTCGTGAATCGTGATGCAATCAACCGATGCATTTTACGTGCACACTGCACACCTGACTTACATCATGGCCTTGCTCGTCCCACGGCAACAGATTGCAACCGCTTTGTTATGAGAACGAGATTAGATATCCAGTAACAGCAAACTGCAAAATAATATTGGCCATAAAACTATTATTTCTAACGTTATTTTAATGTATTGTATGACGAACTCAATTTATGCAATGTAATTTATTGAAAGATAAAGGCATATCTCTGTCTATAACAGTAAATCATGTTCATAAAATTTACTTTATTTTGAAAAATGCGCCTATGCTAACTTCTCAGTATCACCCTAAGGTTGGCTGGTAAAGAATGCCACAAGGCATTAAGCCCGCTTATGTAAAATTTGCATGAAGTATTAAATAAAATAAATAATAAATCAACGCGGCCTCCCTAACTCACTGAAGTCCTTAAGTAAGTTTATTTAAAATGTACTCTGTCTGTGTTTTATGTGTAAGTATTTTTTCATTTTTGTTAAAATTTCTGAGAAACACAATGGCTAAAAGTTAAGAAGTGAAACAGTATTTCTACAAAACACCTCTTACTGGAATAAAACTTTTTGGATAGGATAAAGCTAATCTTGTAATAACGGAGTAGCTGAGCATGTTTCGAGTAATTTCCATGCCGCAAGCCATTGTATATTGCTCCAGAACGCTCAATATTAGCTAACTCGCTGCAATTGGTAATCAGCAAGGGCCCGGTTATCGCTGCCGTCGTACCATTTGACCTACTTTCGTACGATAACTAACACTAATATAGCCAACACCATATTCGTTTACCATTAGTCATACGCGTATGTACGTTTCTTTTCAAGGTACTTCCTTACGAATATCTTTTTAGTCTTTTGATCAACAAACATTTTCATTTATTTGTGTTATTATTTTGATTGATTCTTTCTTTGTTCCATCTTTTAAAATTTAATTAGATTGTGTTAGTTATGAATAATTACATAAAACTTCATCGCTTACAGCACCATTTTATACTATACTACCATTTTATATAGTTTAGATATCGTAAGCGTTTACCAGAGCAGTTAAAGTATCATTCCGCATTCCCATGACCCATATAGGTCTAGACTAGAACTAAACGTGAGCTTATTTTATGATTCACCGAGCATGAATAGAAATTGTAACGGTATAAATAATTTTATAGTAGTTCCTTTAAGCAAATCAACGCCCAAGGCGTTTTAAAGGAGGGGCATTTACAAATTGAATTCAAAGAAATTAATGCACATCATGCAAAAATCCTTATACTTCTAACAAGTTTGACAAGGAAAATAGTTATTTTAGTGCCTTTTGTAATAATTATCAAGAAAATGTTTACAACTATTTTCTTTTTGTAACAACTACATAGTACTATTATTCGCGTGACAATGTGTTAGCACATAATATTATAACGTGACTGACCTTAGTAAGAACATAAAAAGTACGTGATACTCATTAACATAAGCACGTAGCAACTAAAACAGTAATGTTCTGGTAATTTGTTTGCTAAGTTTGTTTTTACGTGAGTCTAATGTTATTTAATTACTTTATACGCGATTGCAAATTTTATTCATATAGCTAAAATTAGACCTATTATATCGTTGAATTGTAAAATAACGAAGCTTCAGCCAGTCAGCACATAATAGAGAAAAGTAACTGATAAAAATATAATGAAGTTGAACGACTAGTCCAAGACATAAATAGACCATTCAACTCATAATTCGATTAAATCCAATACGATAATCATCGCAATATGAATATAAATAAACTTAAGCATGAAGTTATAAAGGGGAAAACATTTTCAATACAGTAAGTAATTAGTATGCTCATCGTAGCGTAGTAAATGAAATAGTAACATAATATTTGGTCCAGGGGTTACGAGGAATGAGAATTTTAAAATGTTTGTGTTACTACTATCGTGTACATCAGTATAATATAATAGAATTGCAAAAGCGAATAACGTTAAACGGCGAGGTTCACAAACGTGGAATATAAATAAGGGACAGTAATCAATATACGATTTCCTATCGACACGGCAAACTGCACGAGCAACCTTATGTGGCAGTAAATTCAATGACAAAGTACCGTCTATATATGGTAGATTAGAAATAAGCCGGTTCTAGTGGAAGCCCGCAAGCGCAGCAGGCACGTAGAGGCCATCATTACGGTACTCGAGACAACATCGCGAACCAACACAAACATCACTTATACATTCGCAAAAGTATTCCGCAAACATGAAATACCAAGAAAAGAAGCTTTTTATGTGACTAAAAATGAAACAGTCGCAAAACCAGATGTAAACACAGCGTTCGCGACGCCAGAAAAACTTGACCCAATAAATAACTTAAAAACATTGCGGCGTGAATCATTGAAATGTGACATAATGTTCTACATTTCGTATAGCGATGACTGCATCCAGTCGACCCACAACAATGGAACACGCCCACAGATACGTGTGTGCAAGTGTATCATAGTATACGTGTACGCGAAGCTTATTGTGCACGAAGCGAGGTCAAGTAATGAGGAAGCGAGCTCATCGCGACTGCATTCTGCGCTGCAAGAAACGCAGCCGTATTACGTTAGTACAAAAAACAAAGATTCCACCCACGATATTTGCACAATACACGCCGAACAGGTTTCGCACAATATTTATATATACGGCGTAAACAGCACGCATCAGCTGGGAGTATAATGCATTTACTAAAACAATGGCCGACCGAGAGCACAATTGATGCTTCTGGCAAAAAAGTTCTTTGATCCAAACTTTTTAGTCAACTAAGTTCCGTGCATAATTCTCCCCTAACAAACTGATCATTCCGTGCTATTATTATATTACAAACGTCGGAGTGCCCTTGAGAAGTACCCCACAATTCATGGCACACAAGTGTCGTAACAAGTCCAATACTTATTTACATGCAGGAGAATTAAAAACTCGGTCCCATCCCCAGCATCGGGATTACGGAAGGGTTGAACCCTTTGTGAACGATTTTAAAGCCATCTACGTCAGACATTGTTCGACGGTGGGGTACATATGCGTGGGGAATATGGCGTTCGAAGCGGCGTCATACGATTTCTTGGACATTAGTTAGATTCGTGGGACGCGGCCGGAGGTTATCGCGTTCGGTGACGTAACGTGGTGTCGCAAGCTCGAAGCGTTGGAGCCCTTTCCGTGCTCCCTTTTTGCGGTCACCGGCCGCTTTCTAATGCCCATTGTATGTAACGGCAAGAACGCCGCGCGGCATCCGTGAGAACACCTTCCTTGCTTCGTAATTACAGTCATCGTTACTCGCAGTTTTATTTACCTCTCGAGATATACTGAGTCATTAGCAAAGTTTACTACTAACGTAACAGGATTTCATGACGCAAGGAGTCGTTATTGTAATCTCCGAGTTATTGTATCATATTTAAATATAGCAGCATTGCCTAATTTGGAGATAAGGAGCCATATCTCATTGACGCAATCGCGGGTTAGATAAATATTTTAATGAATGGAAATTAAGGATAAGTCGATTACCACTTGCGTGGAAATTCAGTGTAGACATGGTGAACGCTCAGAATTAGCGAGTTTTGCGGGTGGCGACGCCTTAATTGCTTCTGTTGTTGTTATTTAGAGAACACTTGAAGTTCAACAATGAATATATTTATGTATTTGGACGGAAGCTCAAGGACTATAAAAAACTTTGAAACTCGCATCACAAACATGTGATGAGCAAAAATGTACTACGCCCAACAAGAAGCTGCGGGTAGCTAGATCGCGGCCTTGTGACGTTTCGTCCGGTGACGCGCCGCGTGACGTATGGATTTTTTCGCGGAAATTCCGCCGCGGACAATGATCGCGAACATAGTATATATCATGCTCGCTACAGTATCTCTCCTCGACGATTGTGCACAATTAATACATCATCTTCATTGGCTACTCCAATTAGAATTCATTGATTGAATACTAAACGACTTCAAATCATTTTTATTAGTTTTAGTATTTGTACGTCACCAAAATTAGTAAAGAAATTTGTACGTTACCAAAATTAGTAAAGAAATAAAATAACAGAACCTAAATAAGTGGCGGAGAATTTAAAAATAGGTACGTTAAATGATTACAAACTAAGTTCAAGCATAGGTGTATTAAAATACAAGGTAAATGGAGCATCCATTTACTGAGAAATGCGAGAGGCTCGAGCGTAAACGCTTCAAAGTTCAAACGAGCTGACTCTTTGCTGCAACAAAACTAAGTAAACTACAATGTAGTTCGTTTAATATTTGATGCAGGAAGCGAACGCTCGAATGCTGAGGAGGTCAATGACAGAGGAGACGCTTGCAGCGATGCAGCGGTCGAGTTCCGGTGCAGCACACCGCGCTCCGCAGGTATAAATAGTGCTCTCCGTTAGTGTCGACGACCGCTGTGGGACATCACTTAACCCGGCCCGGTCGGAAAGCGTGACCCAATTCGGCCACTGCGATTATTTCGTAACGAAACGATCGAGCCCTTAATGTGGGGCGCGATGGGGTAGGTTAGAGGGGCGCGAGGGAGGGAGCCGATGCCGCCCTCAGTCGAGGATTCGATTGAGGTACAGACAGCAGAGCGGCGCGCGCTGCCCCTCGGTAGACGAAAAAGGGCACAATGCGTACGTGACGCGGCGCACGTCGGGAGGTAGAGGGAGCCCCCCTCCCGCACGTCTTCCCTTACTTAGATGCACTCGGCTCCGGTCGGAAACCGCGCACGCCAAAACTAGCGTTCCACCGCTCGGCTTATATAAATAGACAAGTGTTCGTCGATGTATGTAATACTTCGAACACGAATTCCGGTTAGGCCCGTTAGTCTGTTAGTTACTACGCTGCTTCGCCGAGCGGTCCTACGTCTTCATATAACAAACGATGTTGCGTAACACGTGTAATTATTGTACTCCTAATGATGTGAAAAATATCGCTGTTCTGTTTGAAACAAAAAAATAAATATTGAAATTAATTTCAAACATCATAATATGGTCACTGTTATGCAGCGAGAATTAATTATCAAATGAGAAAAAGGACCAAAAGAGTAACTGTAATAAATAAAAGACTATGGGCCTGTTTTACCGCTGACTGTAAAGTATGTGTTAGGCTATACACAACTTTTTTGACAGATTCTCCATACAAAATCTGTCAAATAAAGTTGTATCTGTTAATTAAATACGCCTATACCTGTAAGCGGTGACACAGGCCCTAATACCGTCTGTCTGTCACTGATATATTATGCAGTCTTAAAATGGCATCCAACGTAAATCAAAACACTTTTTTTTATTTTACGCATAAAAAGGTTTAGCGAAAAGGTTGGGTCAAAAAAATAAAAAAAAAAGTGGCGCAAGGTCAGTGGCATTGCATCTGCAAGTTAATTGCACGCCTACATGTGGATAACCGCACGCGTCGCAGAACCGGTCCGGGGAAACATGCTGTTTGCGAAAACACAAAGGCCTGTTAGTACTTTGACATGAACTACCAGATCGTGTCATCGAGTACAACTTATTGCAGGCAACTTTATAATTCTTAATCTTAGAGAAACGCTAAAAATAGTTAAGGATATTGAATGATGCTTAGAAAATAAAATTAAACGAGCAGTTAGCGTATTTGATAAACCATAACTACATGTGTTAATTTCACGACCCTCGAGTAGCACTAATCATATGTCAACTGTCAAGTAACTTACTTGATAATATGAAATGGACAAAAGATACTTGTGAGTTTTACTTGCCAATTAATGTTACTAGACAAATAACTTTTCAATACTTTACTTAGAGATTGTGAAAGAAGCCTTTAGTCTGGCATTATTATGCTTCAAAATAGGCGTTGTGATCAATAAATTCACAGTGGGTAAAAGATTTAGAATTTACATTTACATTAATTCATATAAATTGATATGCGTGTCTGGGAGAATTTGCTGAATTTGAAGACGCCTGATATGGAATCAGAGAAAACACTATTAACATTCTTTTATAAAATTAAAAATCGAAAAGGTGAGCCAATGGGCAATAGAAATGATACAACACCGACTAACACAGAACACTCACGTATATCCGAGAGTCTCAAAGATCATGACAAAGCAATTAATAGAAGTGAAAGTGTTCACGTTCGTAAAACTATACGAATATGTTGGTACTTGCTGGAGTACAAGCCGCATGTTATTGTTAATAATAACTGATTGCTAAGACATTAAAGACATGACACCTTGAAGGTAAAGCACAAACGACGGGATTAATATGAAGTTAGATAATAAATATTACTTATATTAAACCTAAACGTATTCAAAAGAGTTATAATGTAAGCCATTGCTGCAAACAAGATAATCAAAAGAACATTGCAAGAAAAAACAAACATTAAATTATCATAACACGAGTAAATAGTCCAGTATTTCTACTGTTTTTAAAGTCATGATTTCAATTAAGACTTTAAATATTTTCAAAAAGAATTTACTATCATTGTATAGTTCTTACGCTACTACTACGCGAACAATGAGTACTATGACAGCATTATCGAAGTACGATGTGTTACTATGAGCGATAAGATGACTTACAATCACCAAGTACGTATCATTGACGTTTGATATTAGCATGGATTACATAATCTTCGAACGTGCTAAAAAAGTCCCAAGTTCAAGGATATATTAAGTATTTCAGAGTTCTAGTCTCCAACTACGATAATATTCCATAAACCATTGTAATTTTGGACGGTTTGATACATCGGAAGTGAGTTTTTTAAGGATATCTATTGTAATGCTTTTAAGTATGAATGATGGAATAAAGAAAGCTAGAAGCAGCTGATGTGACAGGTGTGGGAGCAGCCGGCCTACACCTGCCCGGCACGCGCCACCGCAAGCTGCCTTATATATTACAAGACCTATTAGCTATACCCACAATTCACTTTAGACACATGAAATGTGCAACAAGCCCGTGGCCGTTAAACCAGTTCCTAAAAGCTGACAACTATTACGGAATTACCAGAACCATTCAACGAGCTACGCACCGTGAATAGAAATTCGTAAATATATGGAATTCTACGAAATCGAAGGCATTCAATTAAACGAACAATTGAACGGGGCACCGTTGTAAAAACAAATGAATCACGGCGCAGGAAACATTGGTTTTGGATTACATAAGAACAAGAACGAAACAATACGTCCAAAACTTTACAGAACAAAGCTAAAACTTAAGGAATCAACGAGCGAAAAACCTCTCGGAAATAACACCATAAACAACGTTCATTATCTCGAGAGTGGTGTTGTGGTCGTGGCAAGAGGTTGTAGACAATCTACGTGATTACTAGGATAGTACGCTACAAATTGATCCGCTTTTTAGGTTATAGAAAGGGCCCGTTCTAAACAAACAGATCAGGTGTATAGCTAGAAGTACCGTTAGCCGAGAGCGTAGCGGTGAGAAATTGAAAATACTCGGACCGGTTACCTCCAATCACTGGCGCGATTCGTTACATACAATTGGATGATTCCGTGCTAATACGTTTAATGCCCATTTTATACAGGACAACGAACTGTAGATAACATTTATGGCATTTCACTGATTTCCAAAAATTCGCTAAGCATGTAAGACGTAAGTGTTTTTTTTAATTCTTGTAATTCACATGAACTTATATTTTACCATTAAATTACTTTACTTGCCACGTTTTTAAATTGAAATTTATATAAATTAATAAATGTTTCCACGACGTTCCTCGTAGTCTTTGCTTTAGCCTTTGTTATTTTATCAATATCATTTATAGTGAAATAATTATTTCGTATATTAACAATGTATGGCTTTCTCAGGAATCTTAATATAGTAAATTAATTCGGTGCTGGAAGATGTGTCTAAGTTCTAACATTCCTCACACTCCGAATGTTATGTGTACTGACTATTGAATACTCAGGAGAACAATGAATTATACAAATACATCGCTTTCCATATTTATACCGTGTATAAACCAATATCGTTTTGATTTATATAAGTCGAAGGACACTTTTTTTAGAGGTAAGTGCGAACACGTGCAAAATAGTGAAGCCAAAGAGTTCACCTCTGGTATTTAATAACCAAATTACCATCTCTGGCAGCACATATTCAAATTAAAGGTGAAAAAATTAGGTATATTCCTGGCATAATTTATTCGTCTTGTACCCGTGTAGTTATCGACCAGCTTTGCACGAGGGGTTGCGCATCCCGGAAGAACGAACATCTGTCAATACAGGAATCAAGATAAACGTGTTGATTTAAATCCTATTCTCGAATATATCCTGACCGGATTTACTCCGTTGTGTTTGCTATTTGATTTCACTTTAGGTGGGGCATTTTCTTGAGATGGGTATGGTAATTTTTTAATCTGCTTTCAGGAGAGTGTGTTAGTTAACTGTACGGTTTTTGGTGAGTGAATCCGGATAAGTTTAAGGATATACATCAATGGTGCTACAAAAAATGTGATTTTCGTAGTGTGTTTCCGCAAATTTTTGTGTCATCGTGAATTAGCGATCAAATCGCCGCTGACCCGTCGACCAATGGGGTTCGGACAAAAGTGCGCGAAACCACCGCGAGTACATGACTCACTTTCCGCATTACACACGTAACAATTACGAAACTTATCGCACGTAAATTCCATTCAACTTATCGCTGTAGTAAAACCCAACTTTACCGTTACCTAATTAATAATAATAAAGGGATAATTCTACCTACAACACTATTCTAGTAAATTTACCCGTGTATAGAATCGAAACTACTTGGAAGTTTGATCAATTCCGAGTAACAATGTCGTAACAACAATAGATGGCAGTCTGAATACATTAGGGTAGCGGCTGTATTGTGTTGCGTATACTTATCTACGGTATAGAAGGGACCGAGGCCCGACATCGCGTGCACTCGCCGCTGCCGCACTTCCACCGACCGACCTACATTTTATGCAGCGCCGGGCCTATTCAGTAAAAAATCGCACGCGAATCCACCCTCGCCGATTCACCCTCCTCGGCTCGTCTCGCCAAAATCGCTCCGCCAAACAAAAAAGGACGTCCTCTCGACTACCTGCGAAAATACTACAAAAAATGCACAATACATGCACACACACAAAAACGCCCACAGACGGGACCGGGTTCGGTGCCGTCGACGTAGGTGTCTGCAATTCGGAAACAAAACAAAATAGAGTCGCGTGCGAACGCGACGTAGGGATACGGGCGGCAGGTCGAGAGAAAGAGGCGGCATTAGGGCCGACGTAAACAAACTACGATCGGGAGCTTCGACCGCACTCACCATTTTGGGGATCCTCTCGGACGGGCAGACCGGACCGCAGAGGCCCACGTAGTGAAGATCGGGGGAGTCGTCGGAACGAGAACACAGTCACACAGGATCGTCCGCACGCACGCAATACATAAACATCGAAGCACGACACGTCCCGTCCTACACTACGTTAGCGGCCCGCGCCGATGCAGTTTACGTCACCGCATCCCGCTCCCGACTGACGGCGGCGCGCGCGAGCGACGACCTCGCTGCAGCGTGCACCCCGCCCCTCCCCGCGCCGCCGCCCCGCTCCTCCCCGCACCGCCCCCCGCTGGCCCTTCCGCGCGACTGTCCTACGGCCGCGGAATCACAAACAGATATCGCGGCGAACATCAACACGACATCCTGTCCCGTACGAAAATAAAGCTATTTCGGTTTACCCAATATTTATCAATTTACACAACTGACACATTTTAACCCCAAGTTTTATAATTTTATGGGTTTGTCGTTGTTCGCGCTATTATCAGTAGCGGCAGAGTAAAATATATAGATAGCATATATACATGTATAGAATAATAAGTATTGATAATTTTTTTACGCAACGTAAAGCTCAAAATTGTTATTGACCAGTTTTCATAATATTGAATTTCCTAAAACTGAAGATTATTATGTATTAAAAATAATACTCAGAAATCTATTAGTTTCACTATAGAATTAGATTTGTGAAAAACGTTTTAGTTGAATGTGTACCAGTAGTTACATAATGTTTTAAATTTCAAGTTCATGAGACAAGATCAGATAAGTTATGAATAAAACAATCACTTTAGTGTTATTTAATTTTTTTTTATATAACATGAGTTGCCAGTTTAAACTGGAAATATTTACTCTATATTATGATTTATATTTATTTTTAAAATAGAATTACACTCCTATATAACATTGTAACCTTGTACACAGGATACATTAATGAGGCTTGAATAAAAATAGAAACAATTGTAGACTGCATCAAATAAAATTTAAAAGATTTTTACATTTCAAACATAAAATTAAGTTTAATATTAACAGTCCACTCACCGAAAAACCATATAAACGTAGAATTTAGTAGTTTTTCTGTAATTAAGTAAAATATATACTATCAAGAATTTAACCATGTAGCGCCCTCTATGTCGCATTACTTGAAACATTTTCACTTTAACTTTCCATTCTATAAAAAAACTATTGTTTAGGTCAAATTAAATTAGAATTTTATGTAAAAAATTAACCAGACATGTATATACAAATAAATCTAACGCGAGCGAACCTTACCTAATAGACATAAAGGTCCGACCAGATGTAAAATATAGAACTCACTTGTATGGCTGTTTTTAGGACTATTGAATTTTATCTGAATAGCAGGTAGATAAAACCCCTTTGTATTAATTCTAGCTGCCCCTAAGGTTAAATACGAGTGTCAAACTTTTTTTTGATTTCATTTGTCTTGTTAGCAATACCTTAAAAAAAACAAGATTTCCAAACATCATAGTGTATTTCAAGAAAAGTAAGATTATTTGATGGCAGAATTCAGTGGCGTAACTACAAGGTGGCAAGCCGGCAATATGCCACGGCCCCCAGCCGGAAGGGGCCCCCGATCAGCCCCCCTAGACAAGTGGCACGCGATTTTTTTTAATATAATGTAAAAAAATGCAACATGCTGTAAACAGTTCAAAAATATGTTGTTTGGTCAAGTGTTTAAAATCCAAATGAATAATAATTAATTTAATCAACACTATTTTAAAAGCACTACTCAACAATCATAATATTATGTAAAGTTTTTTTTCTTTTCCTTATTTATTTTTCCTTTTCCTTATTTCCATTCATATATCCTAATAGTGTGGTTGTTAAGCTTTTGTTAGTGGTTTTTTCATTCTTGGTGTGTTCAATTAACTTTAACTCATTGTCTACAGTAGAAACATGTAATTGGCATTACATATATCATTGTTGTTATCATTGTTTAATTTGTTAATTGTATCTTACTGACAAAAATTATTTAGTTACACTTTATACAGTTTAAGTTTTGTTAACACAACAAGCAATAACTTACTGATTTTTAAAACTCCTAGAAAAATTTAAAAAGAATTGAAAATAATTTTAAAAATTTTCAGATAAATAATTAGAAATACAGTTGATGAATTTATTTATCATCGATTTGTTCTAGTGATTTTTAAGTAGTTTTAATTTTTTGAGGTTTCTGATGAAGACATATGCAAAGCCTCTGTAATTGAATAGAAATTGCAATCTTAAAAGCAAACACTTAAAAGTTTTTTCTTGTTAGGAGGATTAAAATTAAAACATGCAATTCTTTACTACAACCCATGTGGGTCTACACCTTACACACATTTTGTTTTGATAATATAATAAAATTTTAATAAACAAAAGAAACCAATTAATTAATGGTTCTTTATAGTAATAAAAACATATTTGCACGTGTTTTGTTCTTCATTCTAGCAACAAAAAAATTTAGGAACTTAAGCTTTTTAAAACTAAACTAAACTAAAGAACTTTTCTAAAAATTAAAAATAAATTGATGTTATAAACATCAGCATAAAAGGATTCCCCCAAAAAACTTTTGGTAATTAGTATAATAGTGTACTCACCAATCAAATGCATTATAATGATAGTAGCACAAGCCAAGGCCATACAGAAACAACGGGTCCTTCCAATTGTCTTGTTCCAAAGCATAGAATTTTTGATATGCCGACATTGCTGCAAAAAATATCACAGATTATTTTTTTTGCACTGGGAAATTAATTACTTTGTGTGTAAATGAGTTTGGTGTAGATACAAAAATTCATATAAATGAATTTGGTGTAGACCAGAATATTCCAAGCTCTCCACAACCAAAACATAGAAAACAGACACATAGAGCTATTAAAAATGGATTATGTAGCGCCAGTTAAAAAAATTAACAACACTGGACCAATATTTCGAATTCTCAAAGGGGTCAAACAAGGGAACCTGGTCTCTCCTAAACTTTTTACAAGTGTCGTAGAGGAAGTATTCCGAAAGCTGGCGGCTTATTGGTGGAATTTTCGCACATAGAGCCACAGAACTACATGGCATGCTGAAATACCTAATCAAGGCAAGCCTCGAGGTGGGACTAGCAATAAGTCAATCCAAAACTCAAATAATGACCAATTGCAGAAAATGTAAGGTCTAGATAGCTAGCCAAAAATTACAATATGTCGACGAGTGTATCCACTTGTGCCAGTTAGTCTCTTCTAACAGTAGACTAGGAAAGTAAGTCAATCGTCAAATTCAAAACGACTGGAGAAGCTATTTGACCAAGAAGACGCTGGATGAAAGTACATTTTCAGACAGTTACATCGAGACAGTTGGAAGTCATGAGAAGGCTTTTGCTCAGCAGTGGGATAGTCTAGGCTCCTAAAAAATAATTTAAGTTATTTAGTTACAGAAAATATTTGTACCTTTGGCATAGTCTTCAAGTAGCAAATGAAAATGACCCAGTTTACAGTAAGTTTTTGGATCTATACATATGTCTCTTCTAGCACCTGGAGAACAAGCTCTTTCTTCTTCCTGTTAAATATAAAATAATGATAATTGATAACTAAATGCTTTAATTGCTTGTGTCAGATACTTAAATTATTATTTTAATGCTCACATTAAAACATGTTTCAATAATTAACTTTGTCATAAGGGGCCATCCATAAAGTATGCCCCACAAAAAGGGGAGGAGTGGACAGCAAAATGTGACATGGTGTGACAATGTTTCCTAAATTTTTTGACATCACATTTCAAATTAAACATTTTTTCCAGAAAATAAAATTGGAAATTAGTAAAGATTCCAAAAAGGTCACAAGGCCCTTATTGTCAAATGAAGTGGAAGAAACAGATAACAAACATTTTACATTTGGAGTAAATGCTCATTTTTTTCCATAATATCTCTTTTACCCGCATTAAGTAGATAAGTAGGTATCTAAATTTTAACTAAATTTTAAGTGTATATCCAAATGTATTTAAGTAGTTAAACTCTTTAGTTTACTCAATATGGACGATCAACAATGTACTAAAGTCGTAATGTCATTAAATTTGTTATTGATGAGGTTTTGTAGAAATTCAAAGACGAAATTACCAGAGAAATAGCCAAACCCAAAAGATTGTGTGTGAGAAATAGGCAATACACTTGTGAATTTAACTAAATTGTGCTGAAATGTACCTGTCCAAACGTGTCAAGTGATAACCCACTTACCTACACTAGAAAAAATGGAAAGATTTCTAATGATCTGATTAATAACTTAAAATTTAGTTAGCTACTTATCTACAAAATATGTGTAAACAAGACAAAGTTTTGATAAATCTTGGAATTTTGCTATTTCACTATCTAGTTTAATGTCTATCTAGCTATCCATCAAATCACACACATTATTTTAATTACAAATCATTTTCCGGGCCTAAAACATCTATTTACGCAAAAATCCGGCAGTTTTTTTAAATGTTATTTACCAGTTCCTTCCACTTATGTCTTCAGATATTTAGCAGTCTAAAAATCATGATATTTGTGTAATATACCTTATAGATGGTCTCTAAATAAAAAATATGTTTTAGTTAACTTTTATTCGTGCAAAACAAAAAGCAACCACACTATTACACTTATATATGAAAATTACAAGGCTATAGCACTAAAACTATATAAATAACTTGTGAATTCTATACAGACAATGCTGCAGTGAAATGCTAATAAAAAAGGACCTGAGAAGATCATCATCATTTGAAATGCTAATATTTGTAAAATAACATTATGATTTATTTGAGAACAATCTGCCAAGCCAAAGAAGGAAACTTAAACTATTATTTCCTATCCAAAAAAAGAATGTGTTTTCTACTAGTGCATACTGTATGGTGGCAATAACATTATATAATAAATTACCTGAAGAATATAAAAATAAAAGTTTATTTTATTTTTTTATAAAATTATATCCAAATTGCTACTACAAAAGTACAATGATAAATTAATGAAAGAGTTGTGTAATCGAATTGTAAACCTATTAAATATGTTTTTTTTTGCACATTGACATTATAAAGAGTAAAAATAATATATGTATAATGTTTTGTTTACACATATTAAGTAGAAAAGTTGGTAACTAAATGTCGAGTTGCAAGTTAAAATTTAGTTAATATTTAACCAGATAATTAGACATTTTTCTATTTTTTCTATTAAGTAGGTAAGCAGTGCTGGTCACTTGACACATTTGGACAGGTACATTTCAGCACAATTTATTTAAATTCACAAGTGTAGTGGTATATTCGGGTACAATTTTTCGTTGTGCTCCTTATAGTAGGTATTTCAATAATTTATTCATTCAAAACCTCATCAATAATAATAGTGACAGAATTTATGACTTCAGTATGTTGTTGATCGTTCATCTTAAGTCAACTAAAGAGCTTAACTATATGTTTAACCAATACATAATAAGAATAAAATGGACATAACTGATATGATTAATACTATTTTGTTTGCCATTAAATTGAAATTGATTTCAATACCTATTCAATTAATTTTAAATTTTGGCATATACCATTAGAAAACCAACTGACTATGAAATTAGGAAAAACTTTGATTTTTAATTGAATTGTATAAAATTTGCACACCTCCCAAAGGCAAAATATATCACAAAATTTCTATTAGGATGAGTCCTAGCTAATAAAATATCTTTATTTCCATAATATGCATGCTTAAGCTTTTCAATCCCCTAAACTGTGGTGGTGGTCCCTAACCCCCCTCCACAGGCTACACACCTGTGCTATTGAGGGGATTGCTAGGAATACAAAGTATTGAATTTGGTTAACAATATGCATCAATCAAGAAATGAAATTATAATTAATATTATGTGAGTATTATGTGTACTTTTGTTGCAACATTTGTTAAAAATTTTCTTGTATGTCTAAGGCTAATCAATACATCAAATAGCCAAATTATTATACATAGCCTGATCAATATAATAAAAAATTGTATTTGACTGTAAAAGTTTGGTCGAGGTGTAGCCTTAGGCCCCCTAACGCTACACCCTGACCAGAAGCTAAGGTAGAATTTAAAAAAAAAGTTTTACCTTGACTTGAACCAGCATGCCCTCCAAATATTTAACAGCTTTAAGAACAAGCGCCCTGGTCCTGCCATGCTCAGTGCCTCGAAGTTTCAGGAAACCGAATTGTCGACTGTAACATAGATATTTACCTCCATGCTTATAACAATTGTATGTGTCAATAGCATAGATCTAGCTATTGCCTAGCAATTTGTCTGTTTTTTTACGAACTGTAATTTAGGTGTTTCTATTGCTTTTTATTATTATCAATTATCATACAGGGCATCATTCAATGCCGATAGCACTTCAGTTTGCTGGTTAGATTTATTAAAAGGTAATATCTGCACGGGATCTGGCTACACTTATTAAGTAATCGTCAAACTAAAAATATAACAATAATAATTAATACCTGTCCAACTCCGACAAAACCTGTAGCTCCTGAGAGGTTAAATGTAACTCTTCTTTTTCATCCATCTTGCACGTAAACACTCGCTGTGTACTTACATAAAAAAAATAGTATTTATGATTAGAACTAATACATTACATCGTCTAAACGTAATATAATGCGATATTCCGTTTTAAATTAAAATATTCGTAAAGAAAATAATATCGTTTATCAATTAGCTGTGAAATGTTGATGCAAATAGCTTTTTTTTTTCGAATTTTGATGTGAATACAAGAACTAACGATCCGTCCATCTTCACGTTCACGTCATCAGATTTTTCCATGTATAACACAAAAAATATTATGATAATTAAGGTATTATTATATATCATAGGTAATTTTGCATTTCTTGTTTATGCAAATATTTGTCCTCCATGTTCTAATTCTAAAGCATTTAAAATTATTTACTAAAAAATCCAAAATCACAATTCACAAACTGTAGACTATAATTTATCTATAAACGTTAAAAATATTGAATGTCATTGTCTGGAGTTCGTGGTTTGTTTATGATATATGTCAAAAACGAAGAAAATTTTGAGTCAGTCCGGGAAAACTCGTAGTTATTTATTTTTCTTAAAACAATTCAAAATTTTATTCTATTGACTGTTAAAATTAGAAAACAAAATATTCTTCAGTTATAACAAGAGTTATAAGTGCTACTCTACATTTATAAGTGTTACTAATTAAGATTTCTTGGACGGCGCATTCGTGTAAATCTAGTTTCAAAATGAGTTATAGGGATTCTGTAAGTATTGTATGTTTTATAATCATATTTCGATTTAATATTCACTAAAGGTTTTTGAAACTTCATACATTCAAAGTTATAAATATACATAAATAGCAGAAATCTATTTATACCCCATAATAATCATTCAGTAGAGACTCAAGGTCGAATCTGTGGCCTATTATAGGTAGGCATATCATTTTTCTAAGCCGTGCGATATTTTATTAGACTGACGTACCGCGTTCGCTTTTGAAACTTATGCTTCTTTGAAACTGCTCTAATTTCAAGTAGTATAAAATTGTTTATAGCAGAATGTTGTTCATCGACGATTAACTCTCGTCATATTGTTATATGTTATTTATTATTTATTTCTTTGGGCAAACATACTAAAGATTTAGGGCTTGTTTTACTGCTTATAGATCCACAACTTTATTTGAAGTTGTTGTATGGAGAATCTGTCAAAAAAGTTGTGGATAGCCTAACAGAAACTTTATCAGTAATATCTAGTTTACACATATTAAGTAGATAAGTAGGTAACTAAATTTTAAGTTAATAATTGCATGTAAACACAAATTTTAGTAGCAAGTTGCAAGTTAAATGATTTAAAATTGAGTTAACTACTTATCTACTTAATATGTGTAAACCAGACATTATCTACTCAATACATGTAAACCAGACATAAGGGGTGAAACAGGTCCTTAGTATGATAATAAAGAACCAATTGTCAAACTTTGAGCCGACGTAATGTATGGAGACATGGTTCTCTATGGTTCCTTTGCCCAAAGGAAGCTCTGATTGTCACCATAACTTAACAAAATCTGTCAAAAATGTTATAAAAATTAAAAAACCTACCTTTAAGCCTTCCTAACATGTTTAGCAATATTAATTTTCAGTACATTTTAAAATTAATGTATGCCAGTGGGGAAAGCTTTGCGAAAAATTTGTTTTTTTTTTACCAAGAGTTTTCCCTAAGACATTAAGGTAGTAATAGTCATTGTTGACTATCTTATAAATGAACCTGGCCTAAGGAAAAAAAATCATGCTTCTTTATTCATCATTTAATTTGTTATTCTCTTATGTCATTGGCAGTACTCACTCTATCCGAGGTATCATTCGTACAGTGCAGCTAAAGAACAGCGTGTAGGATCACATTTGAGGACTTTAATGGTATTTATAAATGTCTATAATCTATTAGAGTTTGTTGCAAGTTTTTGCAGTGAACATCTTTTATTTTTGTGTTTTTTTAACAATATAAATGCGTGAGTGTGTCTTGCTAAAAGCATTCCTATGTTTTCTCTTATAAGATTGTAAATTAAAGGAATGTTGCTACATACTATTATGCTATAAGATATCAAAATAATGAAAATTTTATGTATATTCTTCTCTTATATTATCTTAATCTTTTATCAATTATATGCTAGAATACGCTTGCTTGTTATTAAACAAACTGAAATGGTTATGTTTTATAGCATTCCAATTTTTTCTTAAATACTTCGGTGTTACATAAAATAAGTCATAAGAATAATTTATAAGATTATTTAAAAAACCGGTCAAGGTTCTGTACCAGTAAAGAGCAAAAACATTTTAAAAGCTTGTGCTGAAAGTAGAACAATTACAACAGTTAATCACATCATGCAAGTGATAACCTCATAGAGGTACTGCAGCGCCATGTAGTATAAAGGAGGAAACCGGCAAAGACACATTTCGTCGTTGAAGTTCTAACACCATGTAAGTCAAAAGTAGCAACTTCTCAGGAGAGCGAAATTGATTGAACTTTATTACAAATCACCATACTTATACGATTTTACAATTAAAAGTTTTTACATGTTTTTGTTAGCTGACATGTGTTCCTGATTAACTTTAATGATGCGTTTTCCGATTTTCTGTAAAATGGAATAAAAATGACAAAATAGCCAAAATGTTACTTACGTAGCGTTAGAACTTCAAGCATGTTGTATAAGGGCCCCCTATAATTTATTCTGTTTTTAGTCTTTGTCGTTATAGTGGCAACAGAAGTACATATTCTGTGAAAATTTCAACTCTCTACTCACTACCATTCTTAAGTTATAGCCTGAAGACAGACGGACTGGCAGACATCAAAGTCTTAAAAATAGTAAAGTCTTGGAAATATGGTCCTATTTTACCCTTTGGGTATGGACTACATAACCCTAAAAATAGCATAGTTTTATGTTTAATAGCTGTAACCAATAATTATTATTGATGGAGAGCTGTATCTTTCTACATACATAAAACATTGTTCCTTGTTATGATACAAGGATAAACATAACTAATCAAATATTTATTAATTGATTTACTTTCTTACATATAGAGTGCAACAAGATAACAGTAGGCTAGCCGTTTAGTTGAAAATGGGTCAACTTAGTTGTTGTCTTAAAGTGAAATTGTTTATGCAGAATTTACCGTCATCACAACCTTCTGCGCTGAGTTCCCTGTCGTCGTATCGGTCTGGAGTGTCGGGGCTGTCTGGTTTGTCCACCAGTTCATACTTACCGACGCCAGATGTGAATGAAGTTTACCCAGGCCTGTTCGTCGGGGATGCGTAAGTAATACTATTAGTGTTATTAACAAGTAACTTGCGAGTTTGATAGTATGGATTTTGTTTTTCTTATTCTTTCGAAAGGGCACTCAGGGGTTTAAAATTGTGCATGCGGGTTCTTCGTAGGACGTAGGTGCTCGCTAAGACGGCATATTGGGAAATTCAATTTCTAAGGGTGGTTTTTAGGAGTTACAATTTTGACTGAAAACACTTCTTAACGCGGGCGAAGCTGCGGACAAATTCTAATAGATATTAAAATATAACTCGATTAAAGTGCTCTTGTGAAAGAGCCAATCCTAATATTTTATTAATTTGCCCTCCAAGCTAATTCTAAACACCATAGGCTAGTAAGTGCAGAATACACATAAGAGTTTGCGTTTTAAGAAGACTGGCAAATCTCCCTTCATCAGCGTCTTTATGAACCAATAGCTCTTCCAGCCGTTTTCAATTCGGCGGCTAATTTCCTTTCCTAGTCTATTGTTAGAGAAAAACTAACTGGCCCAAGTAGATATACTAGTCGACATATTGTAGCTAATTCTTGACCGTCTTTTGCTTTCACTCTTTTTTTTTTATTACATAACGCTAGTCCTATCTCGATGTTTCCATTGCATAGATCTTCCAGCATGCCTTGTAGTTCTGTGGCTGTATGTGCGAAGAGGATAATGTCGTCCATGAAACCGCCTACTTTCGAAATACTTATGATAAGTTTAGGAGAAAGCGAATCTTCTTGTTTAACCCCTATGAGAACTCGAAGTGCTCATCCGGTGCTGTTTAATTTTATAATGGCGGTACTGTTCCGGTAGCATTGTCTTACAATGCTCATTCTGCATTCAGTATATTTAACAATTCAGTAATTTGTCTATATTAATTGTTGACTACTATACATAAGTTTAACATGATCGTGACTCTATGAAAATATTCAGGTTTGTATAATGGCCTCCCATGATTAATTGGATAACATTTTCAGGGTTGCTGCCAAAGACAAAGCGTTTTTACGACGTATGGGTATCAACTATGTCCTCAACACCGCGGAAGGCAAGAGGTATACTCAAGTGGACACCGACCATTTGTACTATCGCGACTGCCCGGGGCTCCGCTACAAGGGTTTTCAGATGATGGATCTACCCACCACGGATATATCCAAGTACTTCCACATTGCTGCTAATTTCATCGACGAGGGAGTTTCTAGAGGTATGTAATTTTTACGATCATAGTTTTGATATACACAGTATTGATTATATTGGAATCTTGCACTTTGTTGCAATGTTAAGGTGCTCAATAGGAGGCACGCAAATAACATTCCTATTTACTTGACATAAATGGATAGGACACTTGACATAAACCAGTTTTTGAGTATGTTTGAGGAATATAATTTAAAATTTTTCCATTCCATTTTAATAATAAAATTAAAATGGAAAGGATGCAATCAGTGGCGTAATGCTACGGGCAATACGCCACTATGGCAAGCCGGCAGAATGCCACGGGCCCCCAGCTGGAAGAGACCCCCGATCGATTCCCCTAGACAAGTGGCAAGCGATTATTTTTTACAATAATCGCTTGACGTGTTTGTGTATTGGATTGACATAGTGGAACGAAAACGAATTTGCCACGAGCCTCGAACGGTATAGTTACGCCACTGTCA
>JAOTAV010000012.1:1898032-1913975 GCA_026546445.1 Cyclargus thomasi
TTAAAATCGGTAAAGCCGTTTCGGAGGAGTACGAAGACAAACATTGTGACACGAGAATTTTATATATTAGATATAATGATGATATATATATATAGATAACGCTGTTATTTCCATGACCATTCCATTCGAGACCTACTTCTTCTGATATCCTCAGACTACGAAGGCAAAGGGATAGAACTTTTATCAAGATGTGTTTTTTTACCATATGCGATAAGAACATTCCAGTTTGATACGGATGTTTACATTGCACTCCAAATATTGATTTAAATCTTAATTCTGTAAGTAATGACAAAACTAAGACGCTTATTCAATAACAATATTATGAATGAATTCAGCATTTCTTTCTGTAACTTATGAATGGCGTGCAAATCCTGAAACAGGGCTCCGTAACATTTTTCCTTCGCATGCGCCATGTTTCATTATTAATGATAAAATTCATTGTCTATTTTTTTTTAATTTTTCGGATATTTATAGAACTGTAACTATGAAAGGCACCTAGTATTTGATACAGACAAATTGGGAAAATGCATGTAAAACATAATTTATTAAAAGCAAATTATTATGATGATAGTGGGCTAAAAGTGACACAGTATAAAAAATCTCTGAATTCTGTTGATAAATAAGTAAGATATTAGCGATTTAAGTTTTCTACCCATCTCTTTCTCTCAAAACGTAATTAAGTATTAACTTTGTATGCAGCTTATAGACTTTGGCGTAACAATCAATATCGGATCACTCTTTCTGAAACTTTACAGGCTTGTAACTTTAAAGGTAACTTTGTCGTTTTTAATTTTATCAAAAAACTGATTAGACATCTTTTTTCAATATAGATAGATATATTTGAAGAAAAAATAAAAAATCATGCATATTTCCTTTCGTCACATTAAACTGTTGAGAGACTTTGTTTTTAACTTAAGGAGTTAGGGCAGACTGTTTTGCATTTCTCGTGAATTCCGAGGAGTTTTAGTTGGGAGAAATTTAAGGTTGAAAGGAGTGTGATAACGAGGCATATCATGACGGGAGGGTGGCAGGCAGTAGGGCACCGCATGTGGCGGACGCATCTGGCCGCGGGGCGCGGGCCGAGGGTGGGGGCCGGGGGGTTAAAATTAGTTCTGAAGCGCCACGTGCGACGCGACGTCAGTCCGCGCTCCGCTCTTATCCGCGACGCACGCACGCACGCCGCATCAACTCGCGAACATCCGCCGAAGCGGGTGACAGTGTTTTCTTCCTGTGAAACGGTGGCCGGCGCGACGGAGGCGGTGCAAGGAATGTTGATGGCGGGCGCTCTGCCGGCCGAGTCCGAGGGGCTGCTTACCCTCGGCGCCCTCCCCGGGCAGAAGGACACGACATGGACGAAGCTTTTTGTCGGCGGCCTCCCCTACCACACCACCGACAAGAGCCTGCGGGAGCACTTCGCGGTGTACGGCGACATCGAGGAGGCGGTCGTCATCACGGACAGACAGACGAGTAAAAGCAGAGGATATGGATTCGTAAGTTTCGTTCGTACGCTGGAATTTTCAGTCGACGGTGGCGACTGAAAACTGAATTATAAGTGACACGTAAACATGCTCGCGCGCCGCTGTCGTGTTGGCCTGAAACATATCACCTTATCGCGTTCTATACCTGCCGATACCGGTCGCCGTTGGCGCACGCCGAAGCTCCGTTTTCACTGTTTTCGATGTAAATAATCAGTAGTGAACGTTTCGCAGTTTATGGTAGCAGGCTGCACCGAGCTAAAATAGAATTTGTAGGACTCTGGCTCCGTTTGGCGTGGATCGATAAGGAAATAGTGCGAGCATTATTTCGGAGCTGAACATTTAATATAATAGAAGCGTACGAAGGGCGAGTTCGTGGGAAATGAATCACAACCCCATTTTCAATTCGGCTGGGGTGGGCTCTAAGGGAGGGCCCGCGCGTGGCCCTGGCGGGGCCCTGCACCCTCGACTACATCCGAGCCTGCAATAATTGCACCGCGTCTGTGTCACTCCAAGTGATTGTACAATTTACAGACTTGCGCTTTAGGCATTGTTAGGGACTCTTTTTAAGAGAGGGACGAAAATCTATCAAACTTACTCATAGCAGTTGTAAAAGAAACTCAAAAACAAATATATTTCTTTTTGTCTCTTTCTGTCTTGTTTAGAAATGAAAATTGTAATTTACATGCAATATGGCAAGCTTCAAAATTTTTTGTTAGAAGCAGAGGTGGTAAACTATTTTCATTTTTGACCTCATTTGCAAAATGAGTATGAATGACATACCGACCTAATAGTATTTTAAATTAATTTCATCAAACAAGTGCACTCTGCTTCAAAAACTAAAATTTTAACATATTATTTTTTTGTGTATCAACCATCAACTATCAAGTATCAAATAGTTTTATAATTATACCATGTAGTAGATAAAATAAATTTATTGCGTAAAATTTTAATCATTAAAATGCAATACCTACTATGTGTATCAAAGGATTTTATACTTTGGCAACAAAAATGCAAATAACGAAAAAACCTACGAAAATACAGACGGATGTCAATTTAATTTGTTTATTTATAAAAACGTTAAGTTGAAATTTCACGACAAAATACCTACATTAAAAATTATAAAGCCAAAAAAAACTTTATAAAGAAGAATACAATAAAAGCACTCCGTTGTTGTTTAAAAAAACAATAATTTAATGTTTTTATCAATTAAAAATAATAATATTTATTTCACGATTGTCGTTTCAGTTATCTGATACGAAGCCACAGTAATCAAATTAGGTTTAAGAGTGTATTTACTAGATATTACTTAGCATTTTAATTTTATTCTCAACTATAAGTAAATATTTACTCAATAATTGCTCTATAATGTTTGATATCGCAGATTGAATTATGACTTATGAGAACATTAAATTAACTTGAAATCCTAATAGGTATTTAATCATGTCTGTGCAAATATAAAAAATCGAATATTATATAATACATATTATTATTATATAATATTGTTATAAAACATTATAAAGAGGAAACCTTTGTATTTTTGTATGTTTGTATTGAATAGGCTCAAAAACTACTGGACCGATTTCAACATTTCTTTTACCATTACTTAGAGGGATTCTTCCGAATCCGTACAGGCTATATTTTGTCTCTGAAAATAAATAGGATTTTTCGCGGTAGTGAAAATTGTGGAGTAAGTCGTCAAAAAAACTGCCGTACGTTAACCATTCTCACGAACGCTGCCTAAATGGTTAGAGATGTATGGTTGGCTTCTATAAAAAAGTTGTAGAACTCAATAATGCCTACAAAAAAGTCCACGATAGTATAAAACAAACATTTATATTTATTCATTATAACCAACTTTCCATAGAATAAAAGTAATTAAAATTATTGGCCTATGTTTATTGATCATATTATCGTCAAATACCTTATCCAAATAAACTTTTTATTGAGCAAGATTGTTTTGATAGCTATAAATTACTTTTTATCTTATTCCAATCGGACAATCCATTCAAAAGATATTACGAGTTTAAAATTGTAATTGGTATCAAAATGAATGATGGCCACATTTTTTTATAGAACGCTTAAAAAATAAATCTGAACCCGTGCAAAGCCGGGGCGGGTCTATACTAATATAATATATTTTCTATCGCTTGTATTAAAAAAATATTTGCGTGTTTTACTTTAGAGTGTTTTTATTACCTAAATTTATAGTTTAATTGTTACGTCATAAAAATCCATCTTATTAAACCATTAACCAATAGTAGCTTACACCTGCACATGAGTATTAATTGTATATTAATTTTCTAAAATTTTAATGATCCACAAATTATACTTAATTATAGCTTACTGTTTGTACATAGCACATTTGGGAATATAATAATTTTATTTATAAATAAAAGATAGATTTATTTTCTAATGTTTTAATTAGCCTCTAGCAACGTAAATTAGGTTTTTAAAGTTTGTGATAAGGTTTAAAATGCCTTAACTGGTAGGCAGGGAACGTCTACGTGCTGAAGTAGGTATCGGGAACAAAAGCATGTCATCTGATAGTGACCCCTTAGCACTAGCGCGGTCGTTTTAATTTTATTATAAAAAAAAAAACATAAATCTCAGTTACTTGACCGATCTTCAAATGGAATATTATCGATAGTACTTATCTCGTCTAGCTTACATTATCTAACTTACATCAGATAAAAATCTAAATACGGTAAAAAAATTTACGTTAAAAAAATAACGTTAACAGTTTTACATACTCATATTCAACACTACATAGTTTAAAACAAATTGCAAAGACATTTCCACTTATTCCAAGTCCTAACATTATAATATGCTGAGATCTTTAAAACGCAACACATTCGGATGTTCTTTATAATTATTTTAGAGGACCTTCTATGGTAGTAGTAGTAAGATAACCAATATAAAAGTGCCGGGTCATCTAGTAATAAATATGGAGAAAAATATTCAAATAGGTATTTAGTAAGGGCGGGTCGCGAGTCGCAGTGAGATGAAACTGTTGGGCGTCCCTGGCCGGGACCCGCCTACGCGGCTACGACGTAGGTATCTCGTAGCACATCAAAAAGATTATATATCTGTTTCTGGCTATTTATTATCTAATTAATTATTAATTAATACGTTTTTTTTCTGAGTTTGCAATTTTCGTGTTTTGAAGTTTCTAAAAGTTTAAAGAAATTAAAATCCAAAATGTTATACAACCTCTCTCATGTTTATCTCAAGGAAAATTAAAAATTCTGTGAACGTATTTTAGGGTTTAGTGTTGACACGAGAAAAACTTTATAATGGAAATAACTAAGAATTTACAAAACACGCTAGGCTAGGTTTTTAGGGACAAGAAAAAAAAGTGATTTTAAAAGCCACAAGCCCTCAGACAATCGTGTTATTATCGATCGCTAGAAGTGTGTGGGAGGCTTTATTTTTTACAGTTTTCATACTTGTATAATACTATGCGTTTATTCAATGTTTTATTTGGCAGATGTTGTGTGGAGAATCTGTCAAAAAGTGTTGGATGGCCTAACAGAAATTTTATCAGTAAACGGTGAAACAGACCCTTAATCTATTTAGTGTGCTTACACAATATGATTATGCTAATTAAATTCAACACAATACAATAATGTAAGTAACTAGCTCACGTCTGTTCTACTAGCTAGCTAGCTAAGCATGAACATCTTCTACGATGCTACGAAAGTATATAAAAACTGACAGACCGTTAGTAGAAACTGACAGATTGTTAGGAGAAACTGACACATTATTGGGATAAACTTACAGTTGTCTAATATAAACTGACCTTTGTCAATCTGGCACTTTTTTATCCTTCTGTAGAAAAAAAAAACTTTCTCGGTTGCTATGCTAGCCTGCTAGATTTTCTTTACAGCACTAAGTACTTTCACTTTATCACTGGAAACCAAAAGTAGGTTTAACGTTAACTAGTTGGTAACTAACTGTTGTTAACTTATCTGTTATCAGTAATGCCGTGAAATAAACGAGCAATTGCTTTTTGTATTGCTTTTGACGATTGCATAGTTTAATTTTATAAAAAAATATAAATTTCTAATCTATACCTATAATATAAAGCTGAAGAGTTTGTTTGAACTTGCTAATATCAGAAACTGGTCGGAAATAAATAAGAAATATTTAGCATTTCTGTCATAGAAATTCTCAGAAAAAAAAATAACTTTAACAATTTTGGTTATCTCAAGCCTAGGATATATCAGATCTGGTCTGACTTGACATAAACCGACAAAATAACGTATGTCTTCAATTGCCTTGAAAGTTGTAACCAACTCTGGGTTTTAGTTTTGCGAATTCCAATTCTTAAAGGTTGGTGTGTTTTGTAAACCAATAGTAATCTAGCTGGCGATAAGCGTTATCGGTGTGCCTAATGCTCATTATAATGCTTGATAAACGCCTTTCCTATAAAAAGGAATAAAATTCATATATTTTGTGCATGACATTGCAAATTTTTAAATCTTTGTTTCTTGTTTAAAAAAAAAGAATTCACTATTAGGATAGCTGAGATTAGATTTGGTTCAATAAAATTTATTCATAGCTATCTATATAGGGTTGCGCTATTTCAAACACAGCCGACAGATCGCGACGGCTAACCGGATATAGACATTGATTAAATGACGCAAAATTTCCAAAAGAAATAATTTTCAGCGCGATGCCGTCAAAATATTTAATGTAAACTAGCACTTGCCTGCGACTTCGTCCGTGTTGATTTTCCCTATTTTCTTGCTTTTCTCTTGAATTTTTTCCTGAATTTATTGCTATAAAAATCATGGAGCCCCATACCCTTCCAACGAATGCAAAGCTGTGGAAATCAGTTAGTGCGTTCTGGAGTTGTAGCGTCAGCAAGGAAAATTCGACTTATATAATAAATGATTATCTTTTTTGTAGTCTCGTGGAATATGTTTTTGAAAGAATAACTCTTCCTTAGTTTTTTAAGTAAAGTTTAGATTTATATTTTTATTGTTCCTAATGTCTCTAAACTATCAAAAGTTATCTTATGACACCCCATAAATTAAAATCAAGTAACGCAGTCTGTAGCAGAGAGTATAGAACCTACCTACCTACCTATCCGATACCTATCCGATGAACAAAGCCGTCCAATTGGGTTTTGTGGCAGAAACGAACATCGAAGCTAAAAAGATATTTGTGAGAAAATTATTGCGTACAATTTTTTTTTCTCGTAAACCATACTTTTTTTAACTTCGGAAATGAAGGCCAATGTATAATATAAAAAAATTAACTATTATTTCATTAAAGTGAAAACTCTGAGGCCAATATTCTCTTTTTGAACCTTAACTTAGGTATAGCAAGCTTTTTGAAATTATAACGAAATCACATTACAATTTTACTGCCTGTAAGCCGCAGGTTTTTTCAAGTTCCCCTGATTTTCAATGACAGAATTTTCCATAAACAAAATATGTGTTTTTTACTGCGCCTTCCGTATCAAGGTCATCATTTTGTTCGTATTCCACCCAGCCAGCTTGAGCCCTACGCCTCCACGTTTTCACATGGAAGTGTTTGTTTTATTGGACATTTGTGGGGTCGAGTTGCGCTGGTAGGTGGCGACCCGGGGTATGCATTACAATTGTTAATTCGGTGACAGCGTCACTGCTTTTGTATAAAATCGATTTAATGCAAAACTCTGTTGTATGGTTCTGTGTTCGGTTATTTCTACTATAATTTACTATCAGAGAAACTTCTGGCTATGAATCAACTGATTGATTTATCAGATAGCGGACATAAGTAATTTGGTCGCGTTATAAATATCGCGACTCACAAGGTAATAATATCTGGTGTCTGAGTCCACCCGATTAACTAGCATGTTCATTTCTTGCTCATGTTCATGCTTGCTAAGTATAGTCTGATTACGGAAACCAAATCACTACAAATTAGTCACTACATATCATGCCCATTTTCCAAGCTACTGCAAAATAAGCTACGGTTTAAGAACGTCCTTCTTACATAGCAACAAATATCCCACGTCAACAACTTATAACGCTTGTCATAAAATCTACAACTTAATTAAAACAGGATGATTTGCTTACAATGCATTCACCATGAAGCATGAATAAATTCATGATGAAAAAAAAAGGAAAAAATCGACAATTCCAAATTTGCCTTTTTATGTTAAATTTATTTTAATCATATTAAAATGATCTTATTCTTTTGTGAATCTTGGTATTTTTGTAGCGGCAAGCCGTATTAGATCCTATGACATTATTCTTTGTTGAGAACATCTAGATTCTAAGCCGTATGGATTTATGGTAAATAACCTTAGTAGAGTAGAGTGTGTTGCTCGGGACTGCGTCCGCATGAAATAACCTAACCTAACACTAACTAACACAAGGACTAACCAACACAAGAAAAAATCAATTTCGGTTAGTAGTTCCTAAGATGAGCGCGTTCAAACAAACAAACAGATTTTTCAGCTTTATATTATTAGTATAGATAAAAATAAAAATTTTAAAAGAGACCTGAATGCGGCAGAGTTTCAAACTAAAATAAAAGTTACTTTTGTTGGTTACTTACATAAATATTCAGCAATCTCTCTAAGATATCATAACTCACGTCTCTAACTGACTGTAAGGATAATGATGTTACTCTTCCAGGTGATAATGGGAGACCGGGCGGCGGCGGAGCGAGCATGCAAGGACCCCAACCCCATCATAGATGGACGGAAAGCCAACGTCAACCTCGCGATCTTAGGAGCCAAGCCCAGAGGGAACTTAGCGCCTGGTAAGCTCTAGCATTATGGCAAAAAATCAAACTATTTTACCGAAAAATTAAAAAAAAACTAAAAGCTGAAAACAGATTCTATTTTTGATGGGAATCCGTTATTTCATGGTGTCTCCAAAAATCGCTTGTTTCATGGTGTGAACAAACTGAAGTGGTGTAAAGCGTCCATAGATAATATCCATATAATAATAATAATATAATAATTATTATTATTCATTAATTAAATGTGTAGGTACCTATTGTTATAGAAATGAGAATTTATTTTCGTTCTCTTCATATCAAGATAAAAGTAAAATTTAATTCTAGTGATACCCACTCAGCTGCTTCAGCATTTTTTGTCTGTCCTACATATGAGACGATTTTTTTCTACCGCGACGAGTCGTCAACCGATAAAAAATGCTTTGCGTGTGACAATATTTACTCTGTGGGGGTCACGACGCAATCGCTCCCATCTATCCATTTTTTTAAATTCTGGAACTATTATTTGCTGTTTGTTTGAAAGTTTTTTGCTCTTGCTTAAAATAAATGCAATAAACAATACAAAGTTATAAGTTATTTCGAAATACATTGTCATATAACTAGTCCATCATGAGAATTATAACGAAGCTTATTTGGTCAAATATTTTGTCAAGGTCTAGCTAGTTCTATTGTTATAAGTCGTTTTGTTTTTCAAACTAGTCGTGCTTGTTTTGGATAATTTTGTTCGTTTAAGTTAACAAGTGAACATTAGTAGTTAAGAAACTTACAACTACTGCACCCTGCAGTCTACATAAATACTACAAGTCTTTCAATATTCGATAGTTTTACGAGTATGTTTCTTACACATTAACATTTTGAATTTCAGTGAAAATGAATTCATTAATTCTACAGAGTTTGCTTGTTTCTGTTTAAATGCGGCCTTTACGACCAATATCAGTCATCATTCACGGATTTATTATTTAGTGTGGGATGGGTCGTGACGTGCAGCAGTCCAACTGTACTTGCCACCATTTTGTTTTTATTTATTATCGGATCATTTATTCTATTTTTAAATTTAAATTATACCTTAACCTAAACTAACCGAAATTGATGAATCGAGTTTGTAAATTATATAAAATAAAGTTTTTTGGATGTTCAAAAAAAGCATTTCATAAAACTAGGTGCGTAATATCTAATCTAAAACGCGAAATACCACAACTTTACTACTATCAATGCTAGATTTGAAAATTACAGAACATTTATTTGCGTGTGTCTGGACCACTCGAGCATAGATCTATAGATCCATGGATCAGAGATCTCTTGGCAAGTATCAGCGCTCGTTGATAACCCACTAGAAGACAATCAGATGCTGTGAAGACTTCCTCGGATAATAACGCCAATTTGGCATCATTCCAGTCTTGCGGACGAGTTTTGGCCTAGTTTTGTTAAAATTTGTATTTGTTACACTGTCGTAGCTTAGTTTAAACGAGTTGAATACTCCTACGAGAGTAAAATTAATAAGTTTTATTTTAAAACTCAATAATTTTATAAAATATTAGCATAGTACTGTCTGCAAAAATAATCGCGACAGAAAGTTAAAATTAAATTTTGAAATAATTAATTTTTTGGTGAAGTCGTGGTTATTCGAAATTAAAAAGCTTTTCGCTTAAAATGTTAATATTTTCATATATTAATACGTATTTTTATTAAGTTTAAGAAAATTAATATATAATATAAAATAATTTATTGGAGATAGTGCGAAAGTGATAAGATATAAAAGATAATAGGAAGCTGATTGTGTATTATTCAATTCAGAGAATATTATTTTATCTTTAGTACCTATGCACTACTATTGAATGAATACTCTACATAATCATGATTGCCGATAGCATAATTTTTATAAACTTCTATATTTTAATAGTATTTATTTAGGATTTTTTTTTTCTTTGTCTTATTGATACGTATCCTTTACCAAATTAGTCCTGAATGTCTTTAAGTGAATTGTGGTAGGATATGTTTTAAAATATCCCAAGTAATGAAAATAATTTTAATATTTCATAAAATATGAATATACGAAGTCGTAACTTATAATAGGAGATAAAAGTTTATAAAAACGTGAACAGTTAAGTACGTAATATTAACACGTGTAGATAAAAATATGCGACAATTTTAACATTTAAACAAAAACGTGACCACCAATTTTATTTTTAACAAAACAAAAAACATGACAAGTTTTAGTAGCGAACATAAGCCTGCTGTTACATTTGTCATAAAGTGTGTATTATAAACGTCATTAAACAAGGAATTTTGGTATCCGACTGTATAGCGACACGCGCGATAAATATTTTATTGTTTTACGCTGCGGACTGTACTGGTGACGTGTCGGAACTGTACCGGAAGTCCCTAAACACTCGGAACCGGAAGGGGGAGCCCGGGAGGCTCTAATTGATTGGAGGAGCACGCAACCCTAGACCACATTATCATTCCAAAATGACATTTACGTCAAGGACATAGGGACCATCACAGAAACTGAAAGGTAGAATATGACTGAACGGTATAGTGTTGCGGCGATTTACGAACCAACTGTTGGATTTCGGTACAGTAGCTAACATTAAAAGGTTCGCAAAGTATAATAGAACTACCTTTTTACTTACTTTAATAATAGCTTAACTAGCGTTTAAAAGTATTTTCATACAAACATTGATCCCCAAAATTAATAAAATCTGCTAAATAGAAAAAAATAATAATAACGGTGCTTTGAAAGCTATATGTCATAAGTTGTCCACACCTATATTATAAAATATGGGAAAGTGGGTTTGTTTGTTTATCCTTTCACGCTACAACGAAGTAGAGACAGGCATGGTTGAAAGTATGAAGTATGTTTGGTTTTAGAAAAAAATCATGTTTAAAAAATTTTTTTTCACGATTTTCGGATTCCGCGAGCGCGAACCCGCGGGCAAAACCTAAAAAAATAAACTGAACACTATAATTCCTCAGTAGAAACTCAAAATAACAATACTACCGTCATAAGGAAACAAAAGGATACATCCAACTTTTTTTTTCATTAATAAAAAAATATACTAGCGTGTGCCTTTTATGCAGATTTAAAATCTCTAAACACAATTAAAAAAAATATTATATGCACTCGTTTTCGATATACCACGTAGTATTACGATAACTATATAAGCTACGTGTTCGTAAATGTGATCGTTTGAAACAGTTTACTACAGACTGAAATAAACGGTGTAACCTTTAGTGAATGACATGCGACATCCGTGTATCTATTGTGAACTAACCTTCCATACAACTATTCATTAAAACTAGTTCTTGTCATCGTGATTTAGATAGTTTGGGTAAAAAAAATAAATAAATGAGAAGTTGAATTCAGATAAAAAAGTATTTTATAGTCTTTGAGGTTTTCCTCAAAGACTTTAAAATAAAGCAATAGAAAATTTCGTATCCTTTTTTCGTCCGTTACAGAAAATGTAATATACAGTACAAGTTATCTATGGCAGTATGGCTGACTAAAAATATTTTTGCTTTGGGAGAGCCATGCACGAATGGGCTGGCTCGACCAGAGTTGGCCTCACAGAAAACTGGCGTGAAACGGCATTATGTTGTGTTTCGTTTAGTAAGTGAGTTTACCGGTTGCCCAACTTCCCTGATCCCCCTGTCCTTATTCCCATTCCCTATTCCCTCTAATAAAGGTTGGCAACGCACTTGCGACTCTTCGGACGTCGCGAGTGTCTATGGACAGTCGATTCCCATCAGGTAACCTTGCATGCCACCTAATATCATAAAAAATCTAAAAGTTTAGGTTTGTATTCTACAATTTCAAGATATTTTAAATGGACTTATTAATAGACGAAGTAAGAAACAAACGTCCATAATGGGGGAAATTGAAAGAGAGCCAGTTGACGCACCTACGTCATTTGGTCGGAATATGTCAATTTCGTGGAAGTCGTGATCTGTCGGCTACGTTTGACATAACCCGTCCAAATCTCTTTCAACTTCTCTGATTGTACAATCACAGAAGTTGAAACAGATCGTAGTTTTAAGTAATTTTAGTGGGGTTAAGTCAAACATAGATCGCGACTCACATGGAATTTACTTAATCGGACCAAATGACTTAGGTCCGTTAAATGGCTCTCTTTCAATTATCTTTAAGTAAGGATACAATTATTATTCCAATGGCACATATCTTAGGCCATAACAAAACCTCAAAATGCGTAGAGGTTACGAGTATTACATTATTATTAATGAATAATGTAAGAATTCATATAAAATTAATGTGATGTTTGCATAATTTTGTATTAACATTATATAAATAAGTTGATTGTCGGAAGAGCTATGTGAAATTGCCATGAGAAAATGTTATAGTTCGTACAGTAGCTTTTGTTTCATAGTAGTTGTAATCTATGGATGACACAACAGATAAAAATAAATTAAGCAATAAATTAGGTAAGGTATGCTCTGAAACATAATGCATGCTATAGTCGTATCTATATTATATGACATTTATGTTATTGACATGTCAAATCGATATAGTAAGTATGCAGACACTCCTTACTCCTATAATGACACCTCGTAGTAAAATGAGGTTCTTTTATTAAATTTAAAATTTATTTTAGAATACGGTTTTGTGTTTTCAATTGTATCATTGTTGATGTTGAACTAATTCATTCAACAACTTAAAAAATCTACCTGCTCTTTGAATGGAACTTGGTAACAAAAAACGTTTTTTGGCAGCTGATCCCCAGAAGTACCCAAAGGTTCTTACAATGTATCAGCTGTCTAACTGTAAAGTAGCAGACCAGCTGATTCCTGATTGTACTGATCAGTATTATAGAGTTATTTTACCTTCGACAGGTCCTTACGTCCTCCACATAAGAATCAGTTTCACGAAATTTCTAAGGTATAATAACTGTGACGTACTATATGTGTGAACTGGATGTTTAAGCTACGATTTGCGGATGTCGTATTGTTGTGCTTAGTGACCACAGAGGATTCGTATTTGGGACTGATTTAAATTGCTTTTTAAATTTTTAGGATTTTTTCTTTTTCATACTTCCGTGCCTATGTAAAATAAAGATATTATTTTCTTCGTCCATACTGCGGGAGAATCAGGTACTTTGATTGTATTGTAAACTCTTTTTTATTTTGTGCTGCGGGTAGAGACAATTTTTATGTTGTCTCTACTATTTTTAAGTATTTTCTTATTATTTTCTAGACATCGAGACCGAGAAATTATCTTTAAAGTACATACTTTTTTTTAATGATTAAAGTTATCAGGATTATAACTGCACTTAACCTTAATACCCTTTCGTAAGCATGGTTGAACTAACGCGTTAGCTACACGATTCTGAAATCTGAACCAACTTATGCACCCCATATCATTGCATTGTGGAAATTCGTATTTTCCTTATTCATACACATGTCTGAAGAAAAACAAACTGACAAACTCACATCGGTATAGACGACACAGTCGACGTTTATAGAAATCCTAGAAAGCCCTAAATCGTTGTCACCGCGCGAACATAATATGAGGGGCATACAGCACAATGGGTGCGGGCGCGCATGACGGCCACCTGGCCGTGGCGTACCGGCCCCGCCATATGCCAGTACACCCGGTGACCCACACGCGCTACCCCCCTCGCCTAGCTATACTACGGTCACCATGTTAAATATTAACGACACCGACCGTGCTGACGGTTTAGTGTTGCACGGTTCCATATCAACCTGTTTATGCGGCGGACTGTACTGCTCTAAATGTTCTCTATAACGTTTTGTTACATATGTTTGCTTTGATTAGGATAGGTTAAAAAACTTTTTCTCTATTTTAATGTTAGCGTTATATACCACAGAACAAATAATAGTAAAACTGTTACAACTTCCTCATAACTTTACCGTATGTTCGTTCAAAATCGGTTGAGTTCTGAGTTGCAGTTTTTGTGTCTGAGAAATGAGTGACTCAGATCTTTCGATTTTTTTGTTTCCATCAGACATCATTTACATTTATTTCTAAGCACGCATAAGGGAAGTCTTGTACATAATGTAGTACTATATTTTGTTATGACTATTTTTACATTCACTTTTTAGTGCACTCTACCCATTACCCAATGTTATATTTTTTATTATATGACCACTTATTAAGGTAGATTGTAGAGAGTTATATACGACGGTCATTTTAAAAATTTTATTGAGTACTTAATTTTGTTGCTAGAATCGTGTTTAAATATATATTCTTTTATTTTACAAGTTATTCATGAATCTGATAGGGTTTTCTATTATGTGAAATGTAAATTAATACTGGGCGATAACGGCCATCTTTGAAAAGCGTTACTGGTTAACAGTTTTAATTTTGAAATTGGAATCTATCAGCCTTTCTCAGCTAATACGCGACCTAGGTGAACACAAAAGATGAGGTTAGGGTTTAAGATATCCGTTGACGGTCCACTTAGGGTTAAAGATGTCCGTTAAATCCGGTTTTCTGCATCTGTCTGACCGTTAGGGTCTCTTATTTTGGCATCCGCGATTCTTTGTCAGATTTTTAGGTTCGGGCAATTTGAATCAATGTGTCCGCTGAGACAGGGGTAGTGAAAACCTGCTATGCAATTGTCGTTAATACCATGTCACCAAAAGACTGTTACGAATAAAATTATATTCTTGCTTAAAGTTCTTTTGAATCCCGATTCTTTGAAACTGAAATAGATTGGTTTATGGTTATCCGGCCGGGACTTAAGTCTGTTGAGAATCGAATCGAGACGACGCCAGACTTTTTTATTAAAGCAATATCGATTTTTCCCTCATATCCCACTTCTGATGATAGAGCTTGTCTTCGGCGCGCGCGCATCTGCCTGCCAAAATAAATAACTGTTAATCTATATTAGTTTCAAGGGAACGATGTGTTTATACATTGATTAGCGCATTACGTTAATAGCTTGCTTGTTTTAATGAGATAAATATAAAGTGCTGTTTCCCGTGATTTGGGCGGAAAAGTCAACTTTTTGAAGGGCTTCAAGGGAAGAAGGACACTTAACTAATAGTCAATAGTTTGTTGTTTTTTACCTAGACGTTAAACGAATGTATTGTCAATTCATCAATTATAATCTTATTGAATTACTACAATTTAAAGGTCGACTGTAAGCTAAAGTGAAGTGGGACCCGAAATTTTCTTTTTCCATTCCTATTTCGCGCGTAAATGAAACGGGGAGTATAGATTTATGCTCTTTCTCCATTGTATCAAAAATTCCTGTTCGAAACAACTTGGCAAGGATTTCAATATTTTAAATTCGACATTTGTATAAGATTTTGTGCTTTTACGGCGAGTGGAGTAACAACAACAAAATATACTTTATTGTGCACAAAACAATACAATAGAATACACATAAAACAACAATTATTACAATTGACATGTACAAAAAGGCGAATATAGACGACTCAATTATCATACAAATAACAAAATATTTAAATGAAAACTCTTGCCTATAGGGGACTCTAAAATACCTAAGATCTTAATCAAAATAAATTAAATCAGAGAATAACTAGTCAGGTTTTAAATACATACCAAGTTATTGTAACCTAAACTCCAACGTCGACGGATTATTCAGGTGTTTTGAAAAACAATACGACTTTAAATATACATTGTTGTGTGCATACAATACGCATACGTTTTTACGTAATTCAGCCTAGTTGTATGTAGGACGTTACATCGATTATGAAAACATTGTTAAGGTTTTAGTAGACGG
>JAOTAV010000012.1:1922927-1941033 GCA_026546445.1 Cyclargus thomasi
ACGATTGCTACGTAGTTACTTCGCTCTATCTCACGTTCTCTCGCTGAATAGGTACAGGATTATGTCTAGAAAATTCTATTCTTTATTCTTAAACCAAAAATATGCTATATGAATAAAACATGGTTAAAAAAATATATTTTAGCTACATCAGGCTAGTAAGATAATAATTATACGCATAATATTTTTAATCGACTAAACTAAGTTCGGCTGTTAAAATTTTTTTTACTTATTTGACCGCTAGGCTATGTAGAGATGTACCAAAACCTATGGCTATAAAGTTCGCTAAGGTCACATTAGCGGGTCCACCGGAGTGCGACACCGGTGCCGGAACTTCCGCCGCCATTTCACCGCCACCAGCCGAGGTCACAGTCCTATCATTACCTGTGAATTATGGACATCCTATTGTGACATGCAGGTCCTGATTAGCCCTATAGGCTAATAAGGCTAAGGCTGTAGCCTAGAGCGCGAGGACCGGGAGGGGTGCTAAAATCTTCGAATGCACTGTAAGGGTCTGTTTTGCCACTCCCTGATAAATGTCGGATAGTCTATTTTTTACTCATCGTCCACACACCATCTGTCCAAAAAATGCTCAAGCTGATGATTAGTCTGGGGCAGTCGGAAAACTTCGTAAGAGCATGTAGGTGTAAGCTTCTGGTCAGTTTCGAGATGTAGAAAAATAATGTACGGTCAGTTTTTCCACAATTATAATGATTTTTAGACAATAATTGTCATATTTTACCGGAACTAGCTCCGTCATTACCATGCTCAAATTTTCTCTGTTTTGTTTTTGTTTGTTGCAAAATGTGCACTTTGTGGACTGTTGGAAAACATAGAGTTTTTTTCATTTGCCGAGGACATGGTATTCTATTGAGCAATACACAAGCAGCAAGCTTATGTTATTACAAGTGAAAAACGTGGCATTTACTAAGGTCTCATACAATCATACCACAGTCCTGTCATTAAGAATTTACGGACGCACAGTTTCCCAATGTGGACGTAAGTTACGGTAGTAAGTTTGGAAATCTGCAAATATAAACATAGTAATATTCTCTACGCAATGGTTAATTTGAAGTATAGCTTAAAGTTGTCTAGTGCCAAAAACTCTATATCTTTTCCTGGAATTTATCCAGAGTGATAAATAAATTTAAACACGTTCTAATATATTCATCTAAGAACTTTCAGATGAGTGCAGGCAAATGATTCAAATAAATGATTACGAAACAATAACACTGAAAGTTGCCAATGCCGAGACATGGTCTGCTCGACTGCCAAGCTCCATGATACACACGGAGTATTGTCTACTTGTCACGAGGCCGGGAGCGAAGCCCGGCCGGACCGAAATAGACTCCGCCTCGCGCTTAACAATGCAATAAAAAGAAATCAACATCTAACGCTCGCGCTAACTTGAGTTTCGTATCGTTTGGAATTATTCCAACGTCTATCGAGCATCCTAGACGCTTCCGTCGAGAGCTCGTAAAAATAGACCGACGTTGACAGATTCTCTTTTCCTTTAGAGCTGAGATAGAATGTATTTTTGTTGCAGGATTCGGGCTGACCGCGGCGACCGTCGCCGGCGTGAGGGCCGGCTACCCCACCGTGCTGCAGTCGCCGTACGGGTGAGTCGACGTCGTCACCGCCTCCGCATCTGTTTCGCATCTATGTTAAATGGTTCCACATCGATTTGCCAGCACGCGGTGCCGCGATCACATCTCACGAGACAAAAATCAGAGATCCGACCCCGAGACGGTAGGGACAGGCTAGGTACGAGACGACGGCACCCCGGGCGGGTGTCGGTGAGTGGGGGAGGCCCCGGTCCGGTCCAGATAGTTGACTGACTTTTGTCTCGGTAGATAAGGCGAGAGGCGCGGCGTTTGGCGGCGCGGCGGCCGGCGGACACCTAGGCTATATAAACGAATGTTACACATAGGTATCTATGGCAAGAGTGAGCGTGAGAGTGGATTTTTCGTTTTGGGTGTGAATTAGTCAATTGGGTTTTTAAATGTTTACGTTTTGAAGCTATACCGTTGCATGGGCGGCGCCGGCGGCCGAGCTCGCGGGCGCCGCCCACCTCACAGTTCGCATCGTTCTCGACACTCAATGTTTTATTTAATATATTTATTTTGTTTTATGCCGTGTTCGTGTACAATTTTGTTGATTTTAATTGATTTTTGTTGGTGGTGGATTTCGTTTAATACACTTACTAAGTACCTGCAGTAACAGAATTTCCCTCGCACAGCGGCGCGTTCTCCTTTTGTTAAACGGATCTAAATTATTTTAAATGTCGTCAAGTTGTTATCGGGCTTTCGTGATCGCAAAAACGGAATCTTTAAACCAACTTGCCACTTTTTAATTAAGACTTATTTATCATTGCATTGTCTTTTCAAAATTTAAAAAAGAATTTCCAAATATGTGTATGACGATGAAGGGATGTTCCGTTACGCCTAGTGGCCCGATTTTAGGATGCATACTTGATGCATATCGCCGCCGTGTCGCACTTGAAACAAAGAGTAGCTAAAGTGTAGACGCGCCACCTTAGTCACGGACCTAGCTTATAGATTACCTATAGAACACAATCGAGTGAAAAGGCCCGTGTTAATCGATCAACCTTCGCTTTCAATTATATTATTGATGTCCTCGCTTCGAAACTAAAGTGGACTGACCACTACGTTTAATCAAAATAAAAGTATAGGTGCATGTAAGTAATTTGATATCAACTAAAACTAGACGGTTTCTAACAATTTAGTCGCGATATAAGGAATTTAGTGTCTGGTTTTTGTACCTTTTGTAGATGTTAAAGCTTGTGTGTCGTGTCGCCAGTTTTATTGCTCTTACGCGTGTTTTTGTATTTTAACCTTTTAGCCTCTGTTCATAAGTCCTTTTTATTTAATTTAACATAGCTAGCGGTTTGGTAGGTACGTTTGTGTAGCATACCACAGGTGGGCGGCTCGGCGGGCGGGGCTAGGCGGCGCGGGGACGCATGCGCCTAGCTCTCCTCTCGCCGACCGCTAGTAGGGTACATAGATGTCAATCGCGCATCAATCCGTCGCCGCCGCCGGCTTAGCGTCGGACGGAGACAAAAGCTCGGCAAACGTCGTTAAGTAGCTCGGGCCCGGAGCACCCTTTGTGAACGCTGATGCTGCACTCCCGAAGTGCCCTTGAGCACTTGACCGCCCGTCGAGTTCAGAAAAGAATGAATCGACATTTTTCGCTGCCCCTCATTTTCTCGTATTCCTGAATAGTATCGCTATTTTTTTATTCAGCTCCAATTATGCTCGCACCATTTAACCGAGTATCGTGTGTCAGAGTCAGACAATCTAAATCCTGATGTCCGCGTGTGTGGGGCGGGCGGGGAGGCGCGGGGCGCGGAGCGATGCGCGGATAAGTAAAACATCCACGACACGGGGCTATTTTCGTCGCAGCGGTCTCAGATTTGAGCGGACTTTTTAATATTTACCAAGTGACGCACGGCGGCTTATGTTACGCATATTGTAACAGTTTCTATGTCTACTAACATAACAAATGCTCGTGCCCATCAAGGCTGCATATGGGGCTAGGTACAGTGTGATTAGTTTTGAAGTGTTTATAGATGATCTCTCGCGCTGCGACATATCATCTACGGGCATGGTCTTATCGCGCTCAATTTTCGTTGTCGGTGTACCTCTTTAAAATTACATACACACCTTCCATCCATAACTTACACTGGCATAAAAGTTGACCGCGATAAGCCAGAACATTTGGCACTTCTATCTCTATTTATGTGCGTGCCTGCCTCTTACAGACTCTCCCCGGGCTACGTGTACGGAGCGCCGAGTTACATGAGTACTGTCGGCGGTGTGGGCTCGGGGGTAGGTGCGGGAGGCGGTCTGGTGCAGCTGCCACAGCTGCAGCATGCCGCAGCAGTCGCGGCAGCTAACCACCTGTACGAGTACCAGGCGGCCGCGCAAGGCGCAGCGGCATACCAGCAGCAATATGCAGCGGCTGGCTTCGACCCGTACGCCACAGCTGCAGGTTTGTGTGTAGACACTATGATGTATTCCGTGGTGTAGATTAAGTGTTTCAGTAAATTACTTGTAGATGGATGGTTGCCTATTATCCGGCGTGGACAAAGCCTTCATCATTACGAACTGTACTTGAGCCTTGAATGATGTCTGTTAAGTATTCCGCAATTCAATATTCGAGGAATAAACAGAACTATACCAAACATGAATACGACATCACATATACTAATGTTATACAAAAGACTGTATTGAGGCATAATTTAAAGGGACAAAAGGTAAAAGGTCAGACTACATATCCGGTGAAGCGATTTAGTTACCAACTTGAAATTCATTATAAGGAATTTCCATATTATCATTGCTCAAGGAATGCTCAAACCGGTTTTCTCTGTTTCAGCAGCGGCTGCCGCGGCCAGCGGCACCGGCTACATGTCGCCATACTACGCGCTGCCAGGGGGAGGAGTCCAGGCCCCTCTGCTCCCTCCCCTCCCCTACCCTCCACAACTCCAGGAGGCGCGCATGCAATAGGAACCTCGCATGCAGAGCATGCCCGCCATGCAAAGGTCGAGACATTTCGTGCATGCCCACGCGGCATATATTGTTGATTTAAATTAAACAGCATATATAGTTTTAAGAATACATCACGTATTTATGTCTACCGAAAGCGAATGACCAAAGCTATAAGCTTTTACCGTAGATGTAAGTGTACATGACAAGGTATGTAAGTCAATTAGATGAGATGTAGGTTAAAATTCCTTGATGCACAGCAAAACCAAAGACCTTCGGGTGGAAATCCCATAAAAAGTAGGATACGGTAAAAATGTACATTGGTAAAGGTTTAATGGGTCACTATAGAGTTGATATTAAAGGATACAGGTTGAGTACCAGACATTTGCCGTTGGTAACATGTTCCTAAGTCGTATCTGTGTAGCAATAGTTTCATCAAATATGGGTCGGCAAGATTTCACACGCTTGCGACCTTCAAATAATCTATTACCAATTGTATTATTATTATTCATAGCAATATTATTCTTTCCTAATTTTTAAACATTTTCTTTAAGATTTAATCATGATAGATCTTTTGTAAATTGTTTTAGTGTTAGGCATTGCTGTACCATGTCTATCTCCGTGGCTATACCAATTACCAAATCAGTTCTTTTCGGCAACAATTTTAAGAATATATTACTACAACATTTTTTTTATTGTTGTCACAACATGATGTCAACTTCAGACTCTTGAAATGGTACGGCAATGGTGTTAGGTATTATTTCTCCAAACAGCTGTTCTATGACAATAAATTATGAGGCGTATTCCCGCTGTTTGCTATCTTCCTGCTCATTTGAAGTGTTAAAACCATGACAAATGATTTTAACAAAAGCTTACTAACTTCTTCATCTTAGGCCAGCTTCGTTTATGGATTTTACCTGTTGGTAGGTATGCTTAGGTCTCCCATCATTTTCAAGAATAACTTCCATCTCAACTTCCTTTAAATATTTTCCCATGCGTACTTAATTTTGTACTTAAATATTTTCATTTTAATGTCTTAAAATATTCCTCGTTTGGAATGCATGTAATGCAATCTTGCTAATTTATATTTTCTATAAATATTAATTTAATAACCTGTGTACATGTCTGAATTATTTAAATTGTACTATCTCGTCCCACTTATTATCGAGTTACTTATATTATCATAAGTTTTAACGTACCTTGATATTTATAAAAATGTTTCTTTGAATAATGCCCGTTTGCTCTAGCCCTAATATTGAGTGTCCTCTGCAGTTATTGACTGCAGTGAAGTCCAATTTCTTAGAACATTACCAAGATTTTCAATTAGAGTCTAAGAAGGTGGTGGTTGTTAGTAAAAATTGGATATAAAAGACCAATAAAAACATTATACCTAAGTTAGGGTTGGTAAAATAGGCATAAATCTCTTGTATAGTTAAGTCATCTACGCGTAAATATATTCGTAACCTTGTTAATAATACGAAAATAAAGGAATATTTTTTCCATTCAAAAATATTAGGTCATACGGTACATTACTTACCGTTGTTTGTTTGAAAGAAATGATAAAAGAGGTTTTTAACGACGCCTTTTATCATGCACGTTCGAATTTTAAATAGTTGACCCATTTTTACTTTGCGTTTAGATTTACGTTAAAAGTTCTTGTAGGTACTTACTAAATGAGAAATCTATCAGCTAAAAGAATTAAACGTTAATGAAATTGGATGTTTGGAAGTTTAGATAGAAACAAGACAATTAGTCATGATTATAATAATTTACATCCCATAAAAAATGCAAGTGCCCAAGCTTATGCTATATCGTAAATACCCTAAGTAACTTTGGTATTCGAAATATAGAAATCAAAGTATATATATTGTCTACAGATTGTGAATCCGTGTCAAGACGGTAAAACGTAAAAAGTATACTAGTGTATGTGTCGTGCTAAGTAAATCTAGCTTTTTAGGTCTTTATCATGTCCATATTGCTCAATGTGTCCTTATTGTGGACTTGGTTTAGCATTAGGGAAGATCTTCTCTCATACTATCTAGATAAATGTAAGCGATGAGACCCTTTTTCTATTTCTCCAAAGCGGTATAGGGTACTTACTAGGTAGAATAATTATTGAAATACTAGTCCATGTAATTTAAATGTTAATTTTGACCTCCGCTGGCCGTCCTCGAACGAGGTAGCGGCATAGGAAAGGTGTAGGTGAAATATTTTCGTATAGGCTATTAGAAAAATCCTTTTAATTAAGAAAAGTAACCATTTTGTTCGTAGATTTAATGTTGCCGGTACACTGAGCTGTGTGAAGATACCAAAACTATTCTGTTATGTTTTCTTATTAGCTTATACGATTCAAGTGTCAAAACATATCTCTCTCTTTCTTATTACTGGTAAGAAAGAAATGTGAATCACGTGATCTATGGACACGAACTGTACGTAACGTCTGCTCTATACGTATATTACCTCAATGACATAATAATGGGTTTTATGAGTAGGTACGACCTTTTCTTAAATTTACTCTTTCATCTAGAATTGATTTACAAGTACTTTTTAAAAACTTTATCGGTTTTTACTTTTTACTCACAGTTTGAAATATATTTTTGGACCAGAGCTATCTAGACACAATAATTATTGTTCTATATTAAAAGGATACCAATGTAGTAATAAAATTATGAGTTAAATAGAAATAGTCAACAGATTAATTAAGTTTTAATTTTAGTTTCTATAGTATGCTGTTATTCGTATCTAATTTATTTTGTTGATATTTGTAAATCTACATGTTAATATCTATTTATTGTGGAAGAGTAAAATTGTTGAATATTATTATCGAGGTATTGGCTGACGCCATGTCAATTCGGTATACACATAGAATATAACATGTATTAATTAAGTAGAATATATAACACATGTACCAAAAACATACTATGTTAGCCATAATTAATGTGGCCATCTTGCCTTATGATAGATTATACAGGCTATGTATACTTGATACATAAATATAGTAAAAATATATTTTATTATATAACACATATCATAAGATCTGGGGCCTATTGATATCAGAGTGTGCAGTATATTTGTGGGTACTTCATAACATTTTTAAGGTAAAGACCTGGGACCGATTTTAAGCATTACACGCCGGTGTCAAGTACCTTAGAATTTATGTTAAAAAACTTCTACCTATTCTAATTAAAAAAAAAAACTCGTTTTTTTATAAATCGGAATATTGCAAAACAACGTGCTCCAAAAGATTCCAGTAGGCCCACTGTAAGTTCGGTGTATTTGCCGAAACTGTCCATTAGTGCATTTCATTCAGTAATTTAAGCACAATAATATTTATGTATAACATTTTTTATATTTAAATTCATAATAAATAACTAAATAATTGTTATATCTAATTAATTTAAAATTATACTTAAATGTACTTAATGTAGGATATTATAAAAATGAAAAATAATTTATAAGGCAGTTTGTGTATTTTTTATACCCTTTTATCCCCTTATTTAAGCATCAAAGAATAAATTATTAAGCCTTAATTTTGCAATAGTATAAATAATATAGTACTGCCATGTACTGACATATAAGACAATGAGTACTGCATACTAGGAAAATACTAGCAGCAACCCATGGCTTTTGGCGATGTAGAAATAATTTAACCTACAGGACTATTTGATCAGATTTAAAAGTGTATTCTAAGTCAGCATTTTAATAAAGGATTTACGATGGTGAAACAAGGTCTCCATGTTTACATCAAAATCTGTTCGTTTCCCGCATTTTTGGTATATATTTGTGTATTTAAACCAAATTAAACTCTGATTTTCGGCAATAGAAATTACTCGTAATGCTGCATGCCGTAAAACACAGATTAAAGTAGAAAGCTACCGTAAAATAGCATGGGTGGTCAATGTTTATCGACCGTAAATTAATAATTTAAGATCCTTTTATTAATTTAAGTTTTCAAACCTAATATATAAATTTCTCGTTTCACAGTTTTCGTTGCCATACTCCTCCGAAACGGCTTGACCTATTTTGATGAAATTTTTTGTGCTTATCCGGTATCTATGAGAATCGGCCAACATCTATTTTTCATCCGTCTAAATTATTTATAGGGTAAAACAACGTTTGCCCGGTCAGCTAGTATTAATTATAAAAGTGTTTATATAATATAATGCTCTACATTATTTCTTTTATTTAATTCAAATTATTGTTTAATAAGTAATACCTAACGCATCCACTGATTCGCTATGTTTTTTTTTTTGTCTAACTTGCTACAGGTAATAAAACTCTGCCAGTGTCGAATAAAAGGCGGAAAACTATTTTTTTCGTAAAAAGTAAGTCGTCAGTACTATATTTTTTTATTAGATGATCGAAACAAAGATTAATTTTACCAACAAATAAATATTAATCGAAAACTAACATCAAACAGTTTTTTTTTATTATTTTTAGAGTTGTAGGTAGTTGTAGTTTCTATTAAAAATCTATTTTTATAATGTTCCTTATAGTGTTTTTAGATTTCTCGGCTTAGGAGCATAATTGGAAAATATTTAAATAAAGTAATGAAAAAAATATTCTGGTTTTTATTGTGATATTTTAAGTTTATCAAAAAAATTTAATAAAGCAAATATTTTGGCACTATGAAACTTGGCATTTGAATGGACAAAATCCATTGGCGCGTTAATGTTGACATTCAATATGGCGGTATGTCGTCAGTGGTGCTGTGTCGTGGTGAGATTTAATTTTGATATTTTATAAATGTTATTGTAACATTAGTTAAAATATTAGAGCATTTTTAACAAATAGACAAATTAAGTTTTCAGCATACATATTTTTATGCATTGATTTCGGCTAAATACTGTACGTGGATAGGGATTGTTAGGCAAACGGCGTTTTTAATTTCTGCAATTCGCTCGAGGGGTCGGCCGTCGGGCGGACGACAGACCTATAGCAATAAAATATAGTACAATATCCCGGTAGGACGCTTGAAGAAATTTAGCTTAATTGCACAATCCAGTGTTGTTTATAATTTTGTAATCGTATTAAAAACGTTATCACCACCGAGCTACGGACATTTCACACGGTTCGATTTTCTCGGATTTTGTGTGACCAAGAAATGGCAAAATTATAGTGTGAATACCAATCAATACTATATTCGAGCTAAATAATCATTATTAACAGTTTCTAATTGAAAAGGTGAGAAAATTTTACCCAAAGCACCTGCAAGAAACTAAGTTTGATTAAAATGGTTCATCTTTATAATATAAATATATTATGTGTCACATATTTGTGTAGCTTCATAAAAGTTTGTAATTTTTCTGTATTGGTTTTAGATGTAATGAAAATATCAACCTGTGGCAAAAGTATTAATTTTGATAATAGAAAGTAGTTGTACGCAACAAAAAGCTCCATACAGCACAGACTCAGCAGGCATTGAAGACATCTGAGGATCAAGTGTAGCATACTATAGGTTTTTTTGTCATTATTTTGTAAAGAGAGAAAAATTGGTGTTCGTCCTGGGAGAAAGTTTAAAAAATGTGATTTATTTTGTGAAATTGTTCAACAACTGAATCTGAACACCACACCATTTTCTGTGATATTTTGGTACATGCAAGTGAAGTTTTTTGAATTATTTACACGAAACGAAAATTAATAAAATGTCAAGCAATCCTCAGTGGAAAATATTCCAACCGTCAGATTCACCGTTACGTGACATACTAGATATTCAACACGCCACCATGCAAGCAAAACAGGCGTACAGGAATGGAACTTATAGCAGCGAGTTTCCGAGTTCACCTCGGGACAATTATACCAATACGGGAAAGTCGGGTGGCGGCAGTAGATTTTCCATGAGCACATACAATATGGACACATGCCCTATTGGAGATTCTGTTGGGGCATTCTCATCTAGTTCGACAAACTCTCAACCTTTATACGATTCAATGAACCACCCACCTATTAGAGAAACTGGAATCATCGAGAAATTACTTGTAAGTAATTTTCTTTATCCCTTTAGAAACTAAAGCCACAGATTATGTTTAGGTGTTGATTTCTTTTGCCATGCTTGCTATGCTATATACATACTTTTCTTATTACCCTTGAAGTAACTTTGAAAATGTTTGTAGCTTATTACATCTGACATCCTGTACTGCTGTTGGCAATTATATTTTATAACAATAGATGTAACATTTTCAATTACATAGTACTTTATGTTTTATCTTACAACTGTGCAATTTTTACTATGTTATTTTATGAATTTGAAGTATGATGTTAAATAATTGCTGCCAAGTTTCATTGATGAAAATTTTATTTGGTTCATTTTCAAAATTATTTTTTAATTATTACTATAATATTGTAAGTTGATTTAAAAACTTCCTTTGAACTTTGATGTCCATAAAAATCTTTACAAAAGTGGAGTTTTTGTTCAAGACATGCATGCAAAAATTATTTTGCTTTTACACATCAATATTGGGGTCTTAGTGCAACTGCAACTTTTTGCTAACTAAAAGGCAAGTTGCTATCCAAAGTTTAAAAAACACTTTGATACAATTATGAGAAAATTGAGTGTTGATGTCCAAGTGTGTGAAAAAAGAGAAAGAAAGAAACACTTGGTTTATAATAAAAATGTTTACTCCATGCTTCATTGTATTCCCACAATTAATATTTAATGTTCACATTTCATTCTCATGTAGGTCATGCTAAAAATCAATTTGGTTGACATATTATCTGTGAAGAGCCAGTTTTAGCCACATACCCTTACTAATAATAAAAATATACAGTTCACAAGAGCTATTCAAGGTGTGTCAGAAAACTGACATATTTAAAATGTCACATGACAGAAAAAACAGCAGACCTCATAAGTTATTTACTGAATTTAAATATTTTTAATAGGAAGAGGATAACTCTACATTGTGCTAACATTAGGTGCCTTGTTTTACTTTTTGTGTTATGTATTGTTGGCATGAATCCGCCACTGGTTGTTAATATGACTGCGGCCAGTGCTGGCTTGGTATTGGTCTGTGTGAACTATTTTTTAAACTTTATACAAATCCAATATCAAGACAGTAATGGCCGTTAGTCATGTTGGCTATTAGTGTTGGCTTCACATAAACTTTGTATTATTTATGTCATGTTAACAACTTTAATATGGTTTAAGATTTTGAATTGTAAAACTAATTTGGTTATTTTTACTTTAAGTCTGGTCAAAAGCTAGCTGAAAAAAATTAACTCTTAAAAACAATTGCATTATGCTTAGAACAGATTCTGTCATTTGTAAAATATGACAATTAGATAGAGTTCTTGTGCACTGTAGTGGAAAAGCTGTCGGACTCGACTTATGTCTTGTGTACACATATTAAGTAGTTATATATATATATTAGGTAGGTAAGTAAATTTTAACCAAATTTTAAGTAATTTTACTTGCCACTTGCTACTAAATTTTGTTAACATGAAGTTAAATGACTTAAAATTCAGTTAACTACTTATCTGCTTAATACGTGTAAACCAGACATTACGGACGTGTTTGTCAGCCGCGATCTTGATAATAATGATTGTACATTGAATTGTGCAAACTATAAGGCGTAAGTCGCGGACTCTATACTACGTATAATTCTTTTATTTATTATAAACACATCCTTAGTTACCTGTTGATGCTGCTTGACGGCTTATATAACATCACAAGTACAAGCCAGTTACCATGTAACAGCTTAGTATACAAGTTTCTTTCATTTACATTATAAAGGAACTAGACAGATCTTGATATGTATGCAAAAATCCTCATGAAAATAACAGCTGCTTAACCCTTTAGATTCTATCATTGTTAAACTAGGCAGATCTTCATATGCTTTCCTGTAATTTCATATTGATATGAATGAAAACGGAGTCTTTAAATGGGATGCTATTCACTGGGTGACAAAATGCAGAAGGCAAACCATAGTGATTTGAGATGTCAAATGGTTGTCAGTCACTTAAGAAAGTGACAATTTGTACCGCCGGCCGCCGAGTATTCCTTTCTTTGCCACCGTTCACTGTGTTACATTGTACCCAGCAATTAGCAGGCCAGAAATATAATTAATGGCTTTATAATCAAAACAAATACACACACTTTTGTGCAAATTTCTTGTTTATATTTAAAAAAATAAATTTTAATAGAGTACAGTATTTATAGTATTAATTAATATTAGTACTTAATATGTAGTTAATTAAAATGTTCCAATGATAATACTTATCATTGGAACATTTTTATGAAGTTGTGACCTCTAAATCAATTTATATTTAAATGGCCACCATGGCCAATGCACTCGCTCGCTGACAGGAAGTTTCCTTGTTTCTTCTACATCAGACGCGTTCTGAATCACCCTTACTGAAATCACTATGTAATTATGAAGGCAGCAAATTATACTATTGTCATAAGTTATTATTATTAAAATGTTATTTAGTTTATTAATATTAAAAAGTGTTTTGTGTGTCACAGTGTTTTTGCCATAGTGATACACAAACCTGTTGACCTATATTTTAAGTTTTTACTAGATTTTAAACGGTTTTAATGTTTTATGCTATAGTTTAAATATTTTGTTAATGTTTAGTATTTGCACACACATACACATGCACACTCCGGATAGGCACACACAAACGGAACACACACGCACATACTTTGTCTAAGTGCGTGGGTGAACTTACACCCGCAAATACACACAAGTGCACTCAAAAACACTAGCAGCAGCTAAGATAATGTGTGTTTGTCAAAGTGATTTAACAAAAATTACAATTTGCTTTCAGCATTCTTACGGGTTTATACAATGTTGTGAGAGGCAGGCCCGTCTGTTCTTTCACTTTAGTCAGTTTGGGGGGAACATTGACCACCTAAAGATCGGTGACCCTGTGGAATTTGAGATGACGTATGACCGGAGGACTGGCAAACCGATAGCGTCCACGGTGACAAAGATCGCCCCGGAGGTGGTGTTGAGTGAGGCTCGGGTGACTGGTGTGGTGACAACAGAGGTAAAGGGTGAAGGCTCTGGGGACAGCACCGGACGGATCTCCTACGAGAACCGTGGTGAATGTTTCTTCTTGCCGTACACTAAGGACGATGTTGAAGGAAATGTGACTTTGCACACCGGGGACGCTGTTAGTTTTCAGATTGCAACTAACCAAAGGTAATTGATATGTTTTAAAGTTGTAGCATATAAGGTCTTATTGGAAAATTTTCTGTATAGCACAGAAAATTGTATTTCATCTGATGACAACTTATATCATAAGCAACATTTCTGTTAGTAGTATTAGCATCTATAATTGTGTATATACGAGTATAGTAAAAATTGAGTATGAGTAAATTTTTCCATTTCCTTAAATAAAAATATTATAACGACATAAGACATTTATAGTTAAGAGGCCATACTCCCCATAAAGACTGCATCGTTTTTGGATAGGGTCTTGGGGTCAGAGGTCATTGTCCTCTGGTCGATATTATGATTAAATAACAACAAAATATCTGCTTAGAACAGAATATTAACGTTGTGAAAAGTTTTTTTACGGAACTGTGTCATATGAAATAAACATTTTTTTTAATGGATATGCAAAAGTAAGCTACCTCCCTACTAGATGCCTAGTAGTTACTCTTCAACCTTCAAGCAAGTCTTTGCCATGAATCAAGTCTATTGACTGTTTGAAGGACAATAACAAACATACTTTCCCATTTTTAATATTTGGATTTTAAAGTTACACTTCTCTTGCAGAGGTACATTGGGCGCTTGTCACGTGCGTTTCGAGAACCCTGCTCACCCAGTGAAGTATCACGGGGTGGTGTGCTCCAAGAAGGAGAATTTCGGCTTCATAGAACGTGCGGATGTGGTCAAGGAGATCTTCTTTCATTACTCCGAGGCCAAAGTCAAGGAGGAACTCTCTTTGGGTGACGATGTTGAATTCATCATACAGACGAGAAATGTAAGTCTCAGAAATATCCAACCTGTAACTTGGAGTCTAAAAGTGATGAAGTTTTTGTCACTTTATGGCTGGTCCTATAAAGTGAGTTAGATGGTTGCTGCTTGACATTGGCACAAACGTGAGACATCAACCATTGTTGGTTGTGTATACAATTTTGTAATTTTCTATCCCTTAAAGAGCTACACCTAGCGTCTGTTTGCTTGCATTCGTGTGTCTGTCCATGCATTGTTGAACTGACGTACACGTCTGAGAGGGCCCATAGAATTTGATTCACAACCAACTTCAAGCAACTTCCGTAGATTTCATCTAGGTTAAACATTTAACAATCTCACTTTGCATTTTTCTGATACAAGTTTGGCAAGTCAGCAAACTAGTTATCTGGAAGTCTTGCTAGCTAGCTGGCGCTGGCTTGTATTGACAAGATTTGCTTAGATTACTTGCTTAGAAATGTAGTTAGTTTTGTCTTCATGTAGCCAGAAATACTAGGTTCCTTGGTTACTATCATGACTTAAAAAACTGGTCTTGTGTATTCTAGAGCTTTCAATGTAATCCTTATACTTTTTTAGGGTAAGGAGGTAGCGTGCAACATAACGAAGCTGCCAAGCGGTTCTGTGGTGTTTGAGGATGTTAGCCCCGAGCTGTGGAGGGGGCAAGTGCTGAAGCCTTTGGAACGGGGCTCCGCTAGGGCTCAGAGTGACCCGCTGCCCGGACGCATAAGATACAGAGCGGTCGATCATTCTGAAGTGGAGGTATATAGTTCATTAAATTTTGCAAGTCTATGCTGCTTGTAACCTGGTAGTGCAGAATTTAATTACTGTACGGACAGGAACCGTACAAGCTTGGAATACTCTCTCTCTCTTGGAATACTCGGGTGAAAGCTAGTCCATACTTTCAACGTGAAAATGCGAAATTGTGTCTGTTACCTCTTCACGCCCAAAATCTTGTTGAAAATTGGTATGATACTTTAAGTGCCAGGATATTCAATAAGATAGAATAATTATGGCCTGATTCACCGCTTCCTAATATGTTTTGGATAGACACTATGTATGGAGAATCAGGTCAACAAAATTGTGGATGGCCTATCCGGCACTTATCAGGAGGCAGTGAAATAGTCCCTCGTTCCTTGCTCATTTTATGATTTATATTTATCAGGTGCCATTCGGCGACAAGGACCAGTGCGGTGAGTTTACACTGCGGCACGGCGACTGGGTGCAGTTCCAGGTGGCGACCGACCGCCGCGACCAACTGAAGCGCGCGACCAACATCTTCCTGCTGGACGAGTCATTCAACGTGTCCGGAGAACGGTCAGTGTCTAAAGACTGTCTACATAGTAGGAGAGCCCAAGAGGGGTATTTTGAATTTACTCAAGCGCGTCAGATTAAGCTAATGTAGGCGTTCTACATTAGCTTAATCTGACGTCTCTGGTTATCATAGTATGAAATTAGATTTCTTAATTAGTTCGGTACTCAAAATCTATTTTTAAGTACTGAAATGTCGTCAAAACCGTTAAATTACGACAGGGAGTGTTAAAACTACGCCAAAAAAGACTTTTATAATGCACTGATAATTTAAATATAGCCTGTAATAACATAGAACAGTAAAGCCTCATATTTTCATAGCCGAGCTTCACAGATATTTTATGACATATTCAACTAAATGCTTTAGGCCTTGCTGTCTAAAATAATTCAATAAATGCTCAATGTAAACAATTTTTTCAAAGCAATTTCTTTTTTATAACTTAAATCGCTGTAGCGTCTTATCCCACCGTTAAAATAGAAAATGCCCTGATTATTTTTTTTCTTGATTTTGCATTTTCGTGGTTGACGCCTGATTTTATTAAATAAAATTTAATGCCTTCTGTCTGTGATTGAACTGAGTATAGATTATAGGTTTTTATAGTTCCAACATGATGGATTTAAATATATTTTATTGTCGAATATCGATCACAGAGCGACCTTTAGTTACTATTTACTACTAAATAGTAGCTAAAAGTCGCCCGATCTCAAGTACATAATACGGATGCGCATTGCCGTGGGAGAGCCATGCTTCGGCACGAATGGGCCAGCTCAACCAGAGTGATACCACGGCCTCACAGAAAACTGGCGTGAAACGGCGTTGTGCTGTGTTCAGTTAAGTGAGTGAGTTTACCGGTGGCCCAACTTCCCAAATCCCTCATCCGTATTCCCCCATAAAGGCCGGCAACGTTCATGGGCGAAGGCAGTTTCCTTCCATCAAGTAATCTGTCTACTCGCTTGCCCTCTTAATATCATTAAAAAAAAAACTAAATATACTCTGTGTAAGCTATGGCACATTCAGAACTTATCGTCTCTAACTTACAGACGCGAGCAAGGCGTAGTGTGTTCTCTACGAGATGGTTTCGGCTTCATCCGCTGCGTGGAACGAGAGCAGACAATGTTCTTCCACTTCGCTGAGGTGCTTCGCCTGGGGAAGAAACTGAGCGTTGGGGATGAGGTGATTTATGATGATTAGAATATATTTACCAACCCCTTACTTATAATATTGTAAATACGAATATGTTTGTTCTTCCTTCACGCCCTAACGAAGCAACCAATCGCACATGACTACAAAACATACTGATAGTTCAACTTAGTTGGGCGCGCGGCTCTATGTGTGCGTGCATTTGTGCGGCAGGCGCCATCCGAGTAAAAAGGTTTACCCACTCATAGGACCGCGCGCACAACCGAGTTGATTTATCTGTAACTAGCTATTGCCAGCGGCTTCTCTCGCGTGGAATTCGAAAATTGATAAAAAATCGATTTTTTAAAAAACTGGGAGTTTCTTCAAAACGAAAAGTAGTCTATGTTATTCTCCGTCGTTTCAACTAAGTCTATGCCAAAAACCAAGTAGATCGTTTGCTTCGTTAGGGCGTGAAGGAAGGACAAACAAATAAACACACTTTCCCATTTACAATATTATTTATCTGTAATTTCATACGATACATTTTCTAGGTGGAATTCACTGTGGAGCCAGCGGCTACGTTCAGTAACACAAGACAAGCGGCCACTCGGATCCAGCACCTGACTCCCGGCACCGTGCAGTTCGAAACGCTCGTAGAACGAGGCGTGAGGGGTGTTATAGCGGCCGTCGGTGACAACCCTACCGTCACTACGACTATCAACAACGCGAAGAAGACTATACCGATGAAGAAATGCGAGAAAACCCAGTATAGGGTTGGCGATAAGGTCGTTTTCGACTTGTACCAGGTAACAAACCGTCCCTTAGCTTCCGTCCGCTTAAGTAATTTTTACCTACTTTACAGGAGACGAAAAATTCTTTGCCGTGTTGCGAGGCCAACCGTCTTGAGCGCGCTGTTACTATTTTTCGTTTCATGGCTTATGACTGTCTGAAATTTATTTAATGTGACCAATGGTTCGAAGCGCAATGAGCAGCTCTATCCAATGGCATTAAAATGTAAAAACCAAAGGGAAGATAGTTAATTTTAACATTTGTCACCCTACCGTCACTTCTAAATATAAAAAACGTGAATTTCCCCGTAAATGCCTACAAACGCCCAAGGACCCATTTATGAAATAGCTGGTGGAACGCACGAATCAACTAATAGCTCAGTACAGCTACAAAACGCAAAAAATGCCCTTAAAAATAAATAAATGCTCATAAATTTGCCAATTTTGCAATTGCCAAAAAGGTGAATA
>JAOTAV010000012.1:1941133-1977560 GCA_026546445.1 Cyclargus thomasi
CTTGTTAGCTAATTTTAGCTAACAAGTGACCGCTTAAGGTGCTGTAAAATTTGACATACTTAAAATGTTCGTTATCGGTATAGAGTATCGATATAAATACTATTTCTATCAACTCATGGTAGAATCATCACACTGCAATGTCACGAGACGGTTCAATTTATTTTCTAACAAGCAACTCTAAATAGGGACAGGCAACACAACTAAAAATGTATCTTCAAAATAATTCAGGTAAAGAGCTTATCTAAGGGACAGTAATGATAAGGAAATACTACACAAAAAATGTTGGCATAGGTCGAAATAGCAGATAAGGTAACCGGATGTAGCTAAAACGACCTATACCAATGTTAGCAAAGTGATTTTTTTAGCATAAAATAATCGTATTTTTTTGTACAAAATGTCTTCTAAAATACATTAAAGTTGTATCGTGTCAGTCTTTAGAATATTGATTTTTTACTTACTGTGCATATTTGTCAATTTTCGAAATTTCTTTGCGCCTTCTGCATGCCGGACCTATATAACTTGCCCCTTCCAATCTTAGAAATTATTCGAACCTTAAAATATACCTGTACGGCTACCGGTCATTAACAATCCCCAGAATAAGCAATTTGTCTTTACGGTAACCTCACACTGGTAACCCTATCCACGCACCCAGGGTTGTGTTTCAGAATTCGGCTCCCACAACTGTCGATGAAACTTGACACTTCATCGGAATATCTGGTAACAGATTGGCTCAGGTGAATCGTAGACAAAAACTTTAGATATGAGATTTTCGGATTGGAGATTTCCAAATTGATTGATCATTTTTGGACTCCGTTTTTGGAAATAATGGATAACCACGATTTCTACTCTGGATTGGTTTAATAAGCATTAGGTGATGATTGGCAATCAGACCCAAGTGGTAATTCCATTACTTAGTTTGGTCCATAACGGGCTAACATAACAATTTGTTGCTAATTTTGCACATTTTCAAGCGTCGACTATCTGGTTATCTAAAATACCAAGAACTGGTTACCAATTAAGGAGTATGTACCGGGTACCGAGTGTTATCAGCACTAGTAAGCTAGTTATAGCAGCTAGCTACAGATTGGTACCACGACTATATTTAGAACAATAGCAACATGAATATTATCTTGGCGAATATTAAGATACTATTTTGTGTACCTTTAGAAAATTCAGTATTTTAAATTTGTTCTCTTTCCAACTCTTCAGAATCTATAAGCATTTAGAGTATAAAATGTTTAATTTCAGCGCATAACTAAATCTTCGTCATTCGATTTTTTAAACTTCATACAAAAACACGATGCAATAATACACCTAAACTACAGTCTTCTTTGAATAGCATAGGTTTGGTAAACTACTCATCGGGTTTTGATAAATTACTCTATTCAAAGTCATAAATTAAGGAATATCTTTTTTATTTTAAACTTTTGTAACTCTATCCTGTGTCCACGACCAGTATTTTATTTATGTAAAAAACATAAAAACCGTGCGTTCGAGTATAGGAGTACTTGATTTATTTTTTCTCGAAGCCTGGGACGACACGCAACACGGACATAAACTCACGAGATATGTTTATTCGATTACAATTATTTATTAGCTTTGGCTTCTCTATCTGAATTATTTTTTTTAGTCACAATTCATTCGCTCTCGTGGTAAAAACTATTCTTTGCTCTTTCCATGATTTCATGATTAATTTCAGGTAAAAGCATACACACTTTGAATTTTGATATTCAGTTAAATGGTGGAAAATATCATCATCAGAGTTTTATATCTTATCAATATAAATATAATAAAACGCAAAAGTGACCCTGTCTGTTTGATACTAATTTCCGCCCGAATCACTGAACTGATTTGCTGAAATTTGGTATGGAGGTAATTGAGACCTGAGAAAGGACATAGGATAGGTACGCATATTGGCGCAACGAAGGACTATAAAAGTTAGTCGTTCTTCAACAAATCTTAAAATTTACATTACACTCAGCCAAGAGAAAACTTTTGGGTAAGTTTTTTGGCTTTGGCTAGCGTCTCGGAAGAAAACTGGGATTCTTAAATAGACAAATGCCGACGTTATGATTTAAGTTAGACTTAGCCGAAAAGGTTTCAACTTCTGGATAAGTTAGAAACATTTCCTTGGCATCCTTCAGTGGAAACCGATTCTTTAAAAACACAGCTTTGTCTCCAGAACAATTTAAATAGTGATGCATCTGTCTCTGGCAGTAGAATAGCAATAACACCAGCGCTTAGTTCCATAGACTCTAATTTCTAAGCAAGAACAAAGGGTACTTTTTGTCCTGACAAAGATGGATAGCGCTGTTTTGTGACAAAAGCGACGCATTAGTTACCTGGATAGTGGGTTCAGAATTATACTTCGGTTTATGCGAAACTGGACCTTACGCTATTATCATAAAGGCGTGTCAGAGGTAAAACCCTAACGGACTATAGGCACGGGTTTGTAGCCATATCCTATAGTAAGTATTTGAATAAGAGTTCGTCAGAATATGGCTGGTATTACTTTAATGTATGACAATTCATCATGTTTTCATGAGCTATTACTGTTTAAAATTTTAATGTTTGACCCTACTGTTATGTAACGACTTCCTATAATTAAAAAGCATCTACTAACCAGCTCCCGCGTAGTTAGATACTATAAACCTAGAAGTTAGAATTATAATAAGTGGATTTTCTTTCAAAATGTATAAAGCTAAATGAAACTGATAGGAATGGAGTTATAGGAGACTCAAGCTGCACCGCTTCCAGGTAAATACTTTATGTGGTTTTATGCTGTTTTTTTAGATAACAGTTTATTAGATATATATATTCGAACTTGTTCTAAATATAGTACTTATCCCATTGCAATCAAGTTAACTTTTTATGTAAAAAAAAAAAAAAAACAATAAAAAGGCTTAGGTTTATTGTGTGAAGTGACATATTGTGATGCAGCGTGCGCCGCGGGACAGTTTTGAGGAAGGTACACTTTTTGTCGCCTTGTAGGTACCTAACGAAGATTTAGATAACGATTTTCTGACCTTTTTTTTTAAATTAATTTGCCAAGTAATGCGATTAAATTAATTTGCGAAGCACATTTCAGACACATGCTACCCAAACCTTACGTTTTTGTATTTCGAACGTACGCGTACCTACCTATTTTGAAATTCTTACATTAAAGACATAATTGGAAGACGCAGTTTAAAAACTCCGAGATTTTTGCGTTATTAGTTAGTTTCTTTTGAACTCGAAAAATTATTTGAAATTAAAATAATGTGGGTTTGATAAACAGTACCTAAAACCTAGTTAAATAATGAAATAGGTAAATTTCAAGATTTGTCAAAATTTTATGGGAAAAATAGTATGAACTCGAAGGTTGCAAAAATGTTAGTTATCCATTTCTTCCACTTATGTCTTTAATTATTATAAAAAATCAAACAATTATAATAAAGGTTTGCAGTTTGCTATGCATACAGATTTCTCGGTTATTGACGTGGAAAAAGTGTATGTTTATTATTGTTCAACGCAAAAACTAATGTACAGATTTAGAACAAGATGTGACATAGATAGTTTCTTGGTCGAGTTTTTTAATTTGTGGTACCTATATTAGAGGTTCTTGAATCTGGATATCCACAGGCTAGGTACTTTTAATTTCGAAAAAGTATTCTTGCGTTGGGATACTACTACAAAACTAGGTTAAGCTGGTTTATTATTATAATTATAATTATGATGATATTATATTATGAACGCTACTGGCCTCATTGCACTTGTTATCATAATATCAAGTTACCGCGGTAATCACACGATAATGTTTTGATAATATCTTCAATGTGCATCGATCCATACACGGTGATAGACTATATTTTATAATGTAGCATTTAATATGGAAATGAATATTGTAAACATGACAAAGTGTAGGTAGAGACAGATCTCGGAAAGAGCATTTTAAGAAATTCCTTTTTGCAAATTTGAAAATTTTCGCTACGAAATGTTGGTCTTGCTGGTTTGCTTTAAATGTTTGTAATCGTAAAATATGATGTATATCTACTAAACAAACAACTTACCTAATAATCTCCAGACTTCTGCACTGCTGAGGTAAACATTAAGATGGCCCAGGCAGTACGGCAACAACACCAGAAACGTTAGTAACCTCATTGTTCTAAAAAGTTCAATTTCGTTCCAAATCCAAATCGCTCACAAGATTTGATTCACATTTTAAAACACCGGCACGGTCCACAAACGCTGAATTCTCGATACAAGATTATACTCGGATAAATGTTCAAACGCAATGATAAATGAATGCTAGCTCACTGTTTCTGTTGAAATCTAACCGAAAATCAGATATTATTCAAAGCCGATAACACCAATGTAAGCAATGAACACAGAAATTCCGCGTATAAACAATGATTATCAAATGTATTTGTGTAAAACGCGTCAACACTCCTTCCCCAAGCAATACGCGGTCACAAACTGGTTCAAAAACCGAAATTCTGTTCCATGTTTACGGCGCGCAACGCGTTTGACAGCTGCTCTAAAGTGACATCTACCGTAGAAACTTGAAACTATTTCATTCTCTAGCTACATTACAGGTACAAATCAAAAGAAATAGATGTCGCTACGTGTTTGTAAACAGGCGTGTTATTTAAGTTCTAAAATTTCTATTTTTAAATGAAGTTATATAAATAAATATATAAAAAAAATAATTGACATAATATCTCTGTTTTGTTAGATGTCCCTAAAACTAAAGCTGCAAATGCTGCAAACGTTAGTGTGGCAAACATTAAAGATAAAAATTTTAAGCATATCGAATAAGTCTTCGGTAGTATAGTGGTCAGTATCCCCGCCTGTCACGCGGGAGACCGGGGTTCGATTCCCCGCCGGAGAGATTACTTTTTTTTACTTCACATTAAATAATAATTTATATGAACTTCTTTTTTTAAATACTATATTTTTAAAATCATTCTTTCCTTGTTACAGAACTCGCTCCCGATTTTCGATTCCGAGCCAACTCTGATAATAGCGAGGCTACAAAAGCTTTTGCTTCCGGCTTCGCATTCGTTTAATTCGAAAATGGCCTAAAATACGATTATTTTTTCGTAAGCTTCCTGTGGGAACAGGATGTTTTTTTTTCAAACTTAATCTATTAAACTAAGTTTATGTTAAAAATTAAGACGATTGGATGTCTCCTTAGGACGCGAAGGAATGACAAAGAAATAAACAAAAACTTTCGCTTTTATAATATTAGTATGGACTATAAAAATTCTGTTATTATTTCGAGTCAAGGAAGATGTTGAACTGTTATTGTGCGGTTGATATGGCGCTTAGCGGGTTTTTTTAATTATATTTTATTAACTTTTGAGGTATGGGAAATAAAAATAAAAACAAAAATTGTAATTTAAAATATAATTTAATACAAATTGTTATAACACTAATCCTTTTTCAATAAATATGTCTCATGCCTTTGGTAAAATACATCAATTTATAAAACCAAATACATCACACAAATTATATAACATCGAAATAAATATCTTCAAATTGTATAAAATATTTCATCGTATAAATCTTTTCAACAGTACAATAAAGTGAAATCTTAAAATAGTGAGTTACGCCGATACACATAAGCACAGTACATATAGTTTCATAAGGTTAATATGGCACAGAAGGTCGTAGGAACATTAAGGACGGACGCGAGTTTATTTATCTTTAGGCTTCTTTTCTTTTTTACGCGGCGGGGGCACGGGAGCCTCGCCGCTTGGAGCCGTCTCTTTCTTCACCGCTTTTTTCACTGGCTTCTTGGGATCCTCGGTCGGCGCGGGTGGAGTCTGAACCTCACCCGAAGTCTTCGACACGGACGACTCTATCTGGGCCGCCGTAGTCGGCTTTGATTTGGTCTTGATGCCGATCTGGCTCAGGGAGACGGCTCCGATTGGGGGCGTGGGCATCTCGGGCCCCTCGACGACGAGGTTTCTCGGCTCGGGCGTGACCTTGGGCGAGGGTTCGGTGGTAGGCGAGGGGGAGGTGACGGTGGTTCTCAGCTCGATGGCAATGATGGACTGGGCGAGCGACGCCGCGTCCTCGAGCTCGCTGTCCGGGGTAGGGAGGGGGTCGGCGACGGCAGGGGGGTGCAGCTGCAGCTTGTCCAACTTGCGCCTCTCTTCCGCTACACAACACATCCCGCCTTTATTTTCTTTTTCGGTTAGCTGGCGTTAGTAGTATCACATTAGAGAGCAAGCTCGGTTAGGGCCTGGAAAACCAAGGAAAACGAAGCGCATGGGTGAGTTGAAACGATGCAGGAAGTTTAGTATTCAGATTAGCGTCACGTAACAGAGAGCGTCAAACCACATGGAAATTGTTACCAAAGTAGGACCAGAAATAACACCAGAATTAGAGGTTACTACGCTGAAAATGACGCTTTCTGTTCATTGCAAGGAAAGTACATCGCCAGGTCTTAAAATATTGAATTGGGATTTGCGTTTTTGAAAAATAAATATTTATCCAGCGCATAAAAGATTAAAGTTCCAATAAACATTATATGAATGATTTTATAACTCCCCTTGCAATGGTTACAAATTAAGAATAAGAAGCATAGAAAATAACACAAAGAACAACTGCAATTTTTCAAAATTAATAAAACTGCAACTATCCTCCAAAAGGCAACGTGATAGTCCTTCAGCAAACTGTTTATAGGATGGAAGATGAGAATTTGATCGTGAATGAAGAGTCTCGAGATCTTGTTTGAGAGCCCTGTCCACTTGGACACAACTCAACCTCAGTTGCCTAAGCTGATTCCCCAAATCCCGATAATGATAGCCAAGAAAAATTTTAAGAAATCTTTTAAAAGGGCGTTGTTTTGGGTCCAAGTCTTTTTATTACCTGTTCTATCAAAGGCGCGTCTCTTTGGCTGCTTCCTCGGTAGCTGGGTGAAATAATAACGAATTTTGAAACTTAAATTCTCATAAATTAACATAAAACCAAAAACACAAACTGCACAAAAGAGAAAAACTGTGTTCTTTACGGAAGTAAACGGGCGCGTATCCTCAGATCGTTCCGCAAAGACACAGTTGTAAATATTAGTAAAAGAATATGAAAATTGCACAATGAACTCGGTGAGATCAGAATGCAAAGCTTTCCAAATTCACGAAACTTCTTTTTACTCACTTTTTGCTGCCGGCGATGCAGCGACGTTTGAAGGAGTAGTAGCTAGGGGTGGACTATCAGATGCACCTGCTTTGTCGTCCAATTTTAATGCTTCTAAAGCTGATACTGGAACATCAGAAACTGTCTCAGTCTTTTCTTCACAAGGAGCGGCATCTGTTTTAGTTGGTTCAGGGACAGGAATATGTTCCTTAGCTTCTGCTTCGGTTGTTTTAGAAGCAACGACGTCATTTTTTTCTTTAGGTTTTTCTGATTCGACAGGAGTGGGAGCGACTTCTGTAGGCAGTGGTTTATCGACTGCTTCAACAGGTGTAGAAATCGTTTCTGAGGGTAATGGTTTTTTCTCACCCTCGACAGGTTTTTCTTCTGTAGGAGAAGTTTTGGATTCGGCTTCAGCTGGTTCTGGAAGTGATTCTGAAGCCTTAGACCCTGCTTCAGGTGTTTTCACAAGGTCTTGTGGTAGTGGCTTTGTTTTTTCTGCTTCGACAGGTACTGGGACTGATTCAGTGGGTTTAGGAACGCATGCTTCAGAGAGTGTTGTCACTTCCGTGTTTGTTTCAAGAGTTTGGGGACTTGATTCTTCAGTGGAAAGAGTTTTAGTATCTGCTTCGACCTGATCAGGAAGGGAATCTGGTTGTACCAGTTCTGTAGTTACAGGTTCAACTGGTTTACTTGGGACGATATCCACTTTCTGTTCTGTATCTTTGGATGAGGGAAGAGGTTCTTTTGGTGTCGGTTTTTCAGTATTTGTTTCAACTGGCACCGGTTGGGGTTCTTCCTTAGGTGTATCTTTCGGAGCTGATTCAATAGATGCAGGAGGGGATTCTTTTAATGGACTAGCATCTTTACCTCTAACAGCTGGCTGACTAGGCGGAAGTGACTGCTGTTTTGGCGGTGAACTAGGTCCTTGACTAAGGGTCTGGGATATTTTTGCCCAAATATTGTCAAAAGAGTCAGCACCCATGTAGTCGATGTTGCCAGCTTCCCAACCTTGACGACGAGATAGCTCATCAATCGCTTCGCTCTGCAAATCTCCACTGATGCGTGCCAGATGACCAGCAACTCCCGTCTGTAACATAATAAACTTAACTGTGGGTGAAGCCAGTGCTCAGGGACGCATTAATGTCACTGAAAAGGAATGAATAATGAAAATAAACACTAAATAAATGTTAAAAAGTGCGTGCTAAATAGGAACATGCACTACAAGCATATTAATATCTACTATGCACAATACTTCATTACTACAAATCACCTGCTTATTTTTCATTTTATATTATCGCACAAATGATCGCCAGAATCTGAAATGATATCCCATTTTACCCGAAATATTATGTTACACTTACGTGATTTTCCCCATTTATTTCATTTATCTGTTCAGGAAAATCTAATGCATCTTCAAACACTTCTGGGCTAGGCGGACTTGGAGACGGAGAATGAGGTGCGTAATGTATTTCGTGCGAACAAATTTTTCTCCCTCTGGAGTCAATTGTGTTCCGGTGCCGTAAATAAAAACCATCATATGGATGTCTAGGCAGTATTTCTTCATACGTATCGCATTCATCATCGGAGATATAACCATTCATTTGATGTTCATTATCATTTATTGTATAATCTAAATGCACTGAATACACATATGGTGTAAACTTATGGATTGGTTCTTGATTTTTATTATATATCACAATTTCTTCGACCTTTTTTTTACAATTAGAATTATTAGACTTAGATAAACTTTCACTAAAAGCTGTAAAGTTCTTATGAATATTGTTAGCAATATTCGTTGCTTGACTAGTAGTTTGAGGATTATGGTTATAATTGTGACTACTTGAATTGTTTATACTATCAGTATACTGTGCGTTGCTAGGATAAGTTTCGTGGTTGTTAACTTGGTTGTGATATGACATCGGTGGTTCATGATGATGGTAAACTTGTTCTGTATGATATTGTTCATGTTGTTGATGACAGCTTTGAACTTCTTGTCGAATTTCAGGTCGATGTTCATTATTTCTATAGATTTCTACTTGAGAACTTGTATCATGTACTTGGCTAGAGTAAAGAGTTTCATGATACGTCTGTTCTCTAAAAGTACTTTCAATTTGTAGTGGATTGTGACTATGATTCTCTTCATGGACAGGAGGCATATATTCCCATGCATACTTTCTGACTTCATGGTAATCTATTTGTGGAACCTCTTGTTCTGCATTCTGCGACATCGGAGGTATGTTTCCTCTGTAGGTATCCCAGGGGTCATGATATTCAGTCAAATCAACAACATGTTCATCTTCAGAGGGAAACTGTATTTGGTTGTCTGGATGATGCCAAGGAAATTCGGATAGAGGATTAAGCGTGGCTTCATAATGTCCAGTATTAAAATCTTGATCTATATACTCTTCTTCTATATATTCTGGCTCATGGTGATTATCTTGCGGAGTTTGTTCCTCCGCATCGACCTATTGCACGAAGTTATAAGTAGAAAGCATGCAAAAGTGCACTTGAAAAAAGCTTCATACACTAAATAAGTCTAAAATCTAATTGGTGCACAAGCTTTATTCAAGCAACATATTAATCAAACAAAACTTACATAAATAAACATACAAAAAGTCGTCCACACAAATAATCTTGATATGTACAAAATTATCATCAGTGTAATTATTGTTTGCAAGAATAATTATAAAAATGTATGTTTATTTACATAGCGGTGATAATTTCACCAAAATACCAACACCATTCCACTAACCCAACAAGGAACTTTAGTTAAAAACCGTGCGAACTGCAAAGCGACATATAATATTAAAAGTTAGAAAATGTTAGTATTTTGGAGAAAAATCTTTATTTAAAAAAAATGCATACAATCAAAATTAGCAAAAGCTTGAAGGAATAAATGCTTTTAAAGAATTTGGGGAAATACTAACAAATTTCTATAAAATCATTGAAAGTATTTACAACAATTTAAGTAAACATTTAAAATAAGATTATTTAACAAATAGAACACTAAGTTCTCACCTCTTTAGAATCCTGAGAAGGCTGAGAAAACATAATCAATAGGTGGGACGGTAGGACAGTGCAAATGGCTAGACTCACTGAACCTAAGTGAGAATGCATTGGGAATTTGCGGTGAAGCGAAACCAAAGAACGATACAGTCGATAGAGTTACAGTAACCGATATCCATAATGTTCAATAATAATATTATCAATATTCTACAAAACCACACGTAATCCAACAATTCCAGAGACTCTTATTTTCAAATTATTTTATCTACTGATAATATACTCAACCACAAATAAAATTCTCCCAATTTGTTGTGGATTGTAAATTGTATGAGGAATTCCAGTGCATTTAATAGGTTCAGTAAATCAAGACACAACATCTTATCTCGAAACGTAAACTCACTCACCATGGCGGTGTCTAGTTTAGTGTGGACTTCAGAGGTGAAAAGGCTCCACCACAGTTGTAAGAACTCCCGCAGATGTTCCGGGGCATCGACGGTATGGGTCCGCCAGTTGTAATGCTGAAGCCAGGGTTTAGAAGCGCCGATAAAGTGGATTATCTTGAGATCCCCACCGTACCTGTAAATTGTAAAAATGTATTGAGAATGGTGAATTACCCAAACCAAACTCAAGATCAAATAACTGTAAACTTGTTATTTGATTAAATATTTATGTTTATGTAGTCGTGCTATATGAGCGGCTTATTACAATAAATCAATTTTACTGCATTAAGAACTGTGGTTAACTTTTAAAGACACAATTTAGTTCTGTCGTCGAGATTTTGCTAGTTTTGGTGAAATATATAAATATACGTTACATGTTTTAAATATATACCTAAGGCATAAAAAATACTTCACCCTCCAGACTTTAGTCACACTAACTCACACCTCACACCAACTTATATGAAAAAAATCATGTCCACCAAAATTAAAAAAACAATGTTAGTTGTTGAAATACACTCAGAATAAAAAAAAAACATACGAAAAACAAACTTCAATTTTATCTATGTAGAAACTTTTGTCTGCTGGGTGACTTTTCTAATGCGTCAGACGTTTGTTACGATTAATAATGATTAATTTATTGTTATAGATGCGAGATACTCCTACTTACTGTTTTAACGCAGGCAAATACGAGTAGAATGCTGCCGATGTTACATTGTAGAGGAAGGGCAGATGTTTGTTGATGTCTCCGTGAGCCCAGTCCGAGAAGTATAAGTTCAGGAGACCTTGGTCTCCACCTAGAATATAATTAACATTTCGAGAATGATCATAATTTTTGAATTAGGTTTCCTGAATTTCCCTTAATGTTTCGGTGGATCCTCGGAATTGCATAATCCTTTATAAGCATCGTTTTTCAAACTACAATTTGCTTTATAATTACTAATTGACCCCGCAGGCGTTGTCCTGCCGAGCTATTTTGTGAATCTAAACCATTCTCAAATTCCCTTGAACACGCACAAAAAATTTCATCAAAACCGGTCCAGTCGTTTAAGAGAAGTTCAGTGACATACACACTTACAGAAGAATTATATATATTAAGATATAAATAACGATTACAAAAAATGTTACTAAATGGTCCAATTCTGACTCCACACCTTCAGATTTCTACTCAAGATAAAACAAGCTTTATATTTTAAAATATCACCTTGCAAATGCTGACTAGGTTTTTGCACCTTTCATAAGACCCTTACCATCGAAGCTTCCGCGCTCCTGGGCGAATTTGATGATGTTACTGAACGTTTCTGCGGATGGTTTGAACACGAATACTCCGGAGTTGAAGCAGTCTGGCCAGCCCACGTCGGGGGCTGCGGAGAGCTCCTCACGATCGAACAGCTCATCGCAGTTCTGAACAATCTGTAATAAATTGCGAAAAAGGTGTTATGCGAGTTTTGTAGCATCTTGAAAAGGTTACAAGCGAAAACGCAACAGAAATATAGTCATAGTTATATCATATAATGGAAGTTGTTATCTGATAGGTCTTTTAAATCCTACGGTAATGTTTAGTTTTTAAAAGTAAACTTTTATGTTCGCTACCTCATTTTTTATTGTTAAAGAAGACTTTTGTTAAATATGTCCGAAATTGTATTCACATTTTAGTAAGTGAAACTTGCTATTCAACTAAGGAATGCATAAGTGTCAACATTGAATACAATATAAAAGATTGTCACAATGTATTGTTTCATTTGGCGCCATTACACACATAACATTATTGATGAATCCAAATATATCTTATTTACAGATATCAACTGCCTCGTGAAAATTTGCGCTATATCGTTGACTTTCGCACATAATCAAACGCACAATTCTTTCTCTTCCCCTCACATCATAGAAACAACTTCTAGAATTTAGATTCTTGTGAAAATATTATTGTATTGATAAGCAGATCACTAATACAGTTTTGCATTGCACGGCCTCGAACACGTGAACACCGAATTTATCGTGAGTTTTTATCGATGCTGCTGACACATTAACCTATGATAATATCGCGCCATTTAATTCACGCCAGCTGTAATCGTTTGGTTTTTCAATACTTAATAGTAATACTGGAAGCAGTGAAAGTTTATTAATCTCATTCATAAATAAAATTTTATTCGAAAGTTTATCAGTGATTTGTTTTTTATATTTGTTTTTATTTAATTTATCCTGTATTTACGTCACAATCGGCTGTTTGGGTGCATGGCACGTCTTTGTCGGTTGTCCTGCTCTGGCAAATGATTATATAATTATATGAGCTGTATTTTATAACGCATTCATCTCAATCTACAAATTCGACGTATCTTCTTGTCAAAACAATTAAAAGTTATTTTTAATTACATATTTTAATTTTAAACCACTAAATTTTTTTTCTTCGTTTGAACTTTTACTGTCCTTGCATAATTTTATCTACCTTTTCATATAACTATGTTAATTATTTATTTTACCTGATACAATAATTTTAAATAAAAGCTAACATTAGCAAATACTTTCTTTGAAGTTTAAATTAATTAAATTTGAAACTACATAATATAAAATTTCGCAGAAGAAAAGAATTTAGCGATTTGGAGTTTGTCCAAAAATTTCAGTGAACATATAGGCCACGGTTTTGGGATCAGTCGTTTAATATTCCTCGGCGTCTGTCATCAAATATCGCCTACTTGAAACTATAATGAAGAACAAAACGTTTGTTACAATTACAATTTGGATGATGTATTTAACTTCGTCCGTGAAAAGGTTTTTAAATGTAACCGAGATTAAAACTATTCTATGTAACCATAAAATATGACACGAATCACGATGCAACGTCACATATTCTAGAACCAAGAGAATGTATTTTTATTGTCATTCTAAATCAGTGCAGGGGTTTAGGCGTGTAGTGGAAATAAATGTACAAAATAATAGTATGTATCAACTGGACGCTTGTTGAACCATAAAATTTATAACTTACTTGCTTTTTGCATTGAGGAATGCTCACCAAACTATAGTAAATTAAATTAAAGTCTAATAAAATTGGTTCAAAAGGTTTGACTTTGCCGCTAGTTCAATAGTCATTGATGTTCGAATAGGAATCAAATAAAACCAATTTCATAATGTGCGGGACGCGGCTGCGGGTGAGACAATTTGGGGTGTTGAAGGGTCAGACATTTCTTTAAAACATCATATGGAATATTTACCTGATACGAATAATCTAAGCTCATACATAAATAAACCAGAATTTTGGGATCCATTTTTGTTTCAGAAAATAACTCGGATGACGATTGTGCTTATAATAATCTTCTCCTTCTTGGAACTCTTGGAAGTAGGTTATAAATAGTCATTCGTCAGCTATAATATGATTTTTCATCAAATATCAATATTATAATTTATAACCTAAATGTGCAGTGCACCAATCGAAAATATTGATCGGACGATAAAGTTCGCGGTGTAGGAAAAGATAAAAACATAATATTTGTACTAAACATAATATTAGGGAATAAATCGATGAGGAAACTTTTATTCATTCAGATGTTATGCGAAAATAAGGTAGATTGCAAAGGCATCGATGTCCAAAGTATGTCCAAATTTGGTATGACGATGACTGACAAACGGATATTTCCCAATGAACTTTACACGTATACAGCGGAAACAAAGCTGTAAAATCCGTGCTAACTGCTACGTTTCAGGATTTTGGCCTTCCAAAGTGCCTTCCAAACTTACCAAAGTATCAGCATCGAGGAACACGCATTTCTCATACTGGGTGAGGTTCCAGCAGTGCAATTTGGTAAAGGTGATGCCAAGTTCAGGGCGCTGCAGGAGGGCCAGGTGGGCCGCGTCTCCGGAATCCAACACGTCTACTGTTATCACCTCAGCGAAGACGGCGCCGAGACGTTCCCTATTGGAGACAAGGAATTAATGTTGATGATGATTTACTTTGTTATAAGAGGAATGACCCCGAGTAGTTAAGTTGTAAATTTTTCCATGACGTGCTTGGTATATCATAAAGTTTTTTTTTATTTCTTAGGCTACCGTTAAAATTCAAAACAGTTTGCGTTTGAAACAAATGCAAAAAATCATGCTACGATCGTTCCATTTTAAAAAATGGTGTCAAGTTTATTTCCCAATGCCAATGAAAGCTTGCATCTGCTAATCATTAAAAGGAGACATAAAATAGTAATGTCCGATCAGTTTAGAAAGATGTACGAGATTTGCGATTGCGCAACACTTCCGCAAAAACAGACGCAGACACTTGTCCGGGGACGTCAGAGTGTAGGTTTGGAGGACTGGAATTAAATTTTACTAAAAGATTTATCTTCTGACGTCAAATGTGTGTCATACCTAAATGTACCGCAGCTGGTAGGAAATGTTCCTGTATTACCTACGCGTTGTAATGGTCCTTCCTGTTTTGAAAGTAGAAACATGATCATCTAAATTCTAAGTCAATCAGTGTCCATCACTCCGACATTAGAAAATTTTGTCTTAAAGAAATTTTTCGACGGCTTTCGGTTAAACAACACAACTGGTGGGAACAATTCCAGAGAGGTATAAATACGGTCTTTATTTACATTGATTATATTTTTATTTATAGCACAATCTATTCACGATAAGAAAAAATAGGCATTAAAATAACTACATTGACCAAACACTTGTTCTTGGAAATGTTACTATGTAACTACAATATCTAATAATTATTGTTAGTGAACCTCATCACATCTTGGACTGATAATTCTCTTTCTAAATAAGTTGACTATCCTTATTCATAAAAATATTGAAACAGTGTTTAACTAATCAAGGTTGGCTGTCCCTTTCTGTCCTGTAAAAATTTCAATATTTCAGAAAAGGACAGCGAATCTCGATTAGTTAAAAACTGCTTAATTATTTTTATGAACAAGGGGGTAAGTAGTTGAATTACCTCATAGCATCAGTGACGGAGGGTGTGATGAGTACCACGGCAGGTATAGCAGAACCAGCCCGGCGGAGAGAGTGCGCCAACACCAGAGCTCCCAGACCGTACGAGTCGTTCGTCGCCAACGTTACCCATGCTCGATCTGTTAAAAAGGAGGCACATAAAATGTCAAGAAGAAAGAAACATTACCAGTTGCTTAGTTAAGTTCCAGTGAAATTTTAATTAATATCCTCTAAAAACTTCCTTAAGCTTTTTAAATTTGTTGTTTTGCTTATTGAATAAAGGCAATTCTGAACAGGAACAATATAAACTCAATAAGAAAAAAAAAGAGACTGTAACAAAAATAACAGCAAGTAAAAGTAAAACTGATAAGAAAGAAATGGGAGTAAGTTGTTTTATCGCAATGTGTAATAAATTATGTAATACTGTGATAAAGTGAAATAAACAATACGCCCGAGTTTATTTTCTTATGTACACTGTAGGAGTAGGTGTCGAGAGACGAATCTATTTATAAACACTATTCTAATTTCCAATATTAATATCAGTTGTATGCCAAAGGCGTAAAACGTCCAAAATGTATGCAAATTACTAGACATTAAAACAAAATCTCATTTTATCGCTGCATTCGTCGTAGAAATTCAGGAAGTGCGCAATAAGAAACATGGCGTAGGTATACAAAGTACTAAATATACAATAGCACGTGGGCTATATCTATGTTGTCTAGTCACAGTCGCCGTTGTTGACTAATATTGACCACGTGCAGCGAATCAATGAAATAAATAGTATTCAGAGCCTAAATACGAGTCTCTTGATTAAAACTGCTTACCTGTATTAAAATTAAGGTTTTTTCAATATTTTATACTTCAAAGTGACCCCCTTAATCATAAACATTGCTTAACTAATCAAGGTTCGCCTGTCTGGAATATTTAAAACGTCATACGACCCTTTACGAATAAACGGACTATCCATAAAGTGCGTCAGACGTAAAGGAGGTCGTAGAAGTGTGACATGGTAAGGCATGGACAAAATAGCGCTTGCACTGTGTTGTGACTTGTGACAAGTCAGATGACCGAAGGCCCAAATGTACCTGGATGATATTATATACTATGAGATACTGCACTCATTTCTGGTGAGGGTCAGCAAAATATCAATTGGGCGTAGTTAACGTAACGTAAGGCCGTAGTATTTTTTCCTTCTATGAAATATATTTAGGGCAAAGCAGGGTTTTCCCATCCCCATTTTCTATCAGGATTCAGGATGTTTTTTTTGATTATCTGATTAAATCCATTTTTAATGTCTTGTAAACTGTAACTATTGAGCACACACAATATTTGGTCTGATAGTAACAAATTATTAGAATTATCTATTCTATCCAAATATCAAACATTTTTGTCTGGCCGGCAAATGTGTCAAATGGTCTTTTTGTGACGTCACAATAGGGAGGGGGGTTAATGTGACCTCAGAAATGTTACCACCTGTGATAAGGGGAGGGGTCTAGAAACCATGAAATTTGTGTGGCGTACTTTATGGATGGTCCCTAAGGAGACTTGAAGAGAGCTTAATCTGAATTTTTTTTGGATCAGTTGATTAGTTTTAGATAAGATAAACAAATCTAGACGCCTCATTCTTTTATATTTCAAATTATTTTACAAAAACGCACAAAAATTACATTATAAGAATAGATAAAGATAACGTTATATCTAGTACATTTTAGAAAACATGAAAAAAATGAATTCAAGCAACTTATACAAGTATAAAGATTACAGTTACGTTGATGATAAAATAATATTAGTAACGACTATAGAGTAACGACCGATTTCCTTTGCTTGAACACGATAGGGGAGCACGGAATAAATAAAATAAGCTCGCGTTCGCTTTTATGGACAATTAATCTTATGCTTTCCAATACATGGAAATTGGAAAGTAACGAAGATTCCGAAACAAACTTTACAACATGTAATTTACAATACTGCCGTTTGAAATTATTGAGCTGAATGTGCGTGTTGTCCGAAATAGCACGACAAAAATAAATTTTAAAATAAAACTACTGGATAGCCAGATATTTGTACTGGTACTAGAGTATGCAACTCGCGATTAAATTCGCTATCAATCTTTCAACACGGTGCTAACATGCCGATCCATTTCGTATTCTTTGTGATTTGTTTTGACTATCTTCAACACACTATTATTGGAAACGTATTGAAATTCAGTACTAATTATGCTTTGTTGTCCACACTTAACATATTATATATCCATACTTCTAAACTAATATTATATGTGCCGGAGTGTCTGTCTGTATGTTACCTTATTCAATATCCCATCTAAACTATATGTATCATTTCTGAAAAGAGATCGTTGTGTAAAATAAATATATCTGATATATGCATAATAGAATAGCTTATATTATGCACATATCAGACGCTTTTGAATATCCATGTACAACATCGATACCGTAGTGTTATCATAATCAATTTAATCTAAACAAACATGTTTGCCAAATGCAAATGGCTAATTTTTAATGCTATTTACCGATCTCAAGGTTCGAACATAAAATTTAACTATCAGGATGTTATGTTGGGTACCGTGATGTCAGACTGGTAGGACGAAAATAGATAAGTTGAATACCGACTTACATAGCCCAACGAGGCGGACAAGAGCATCGCAGGACCAGACTCAGGGAGCAATGTCCCTGCACTCTGCAGTTTCTATTTAGGTGCGGCCAGTCTGACGGGATGAACCGAAACCACTCTACCGGCAAACTAAATAAAGGAATCGATTCGTCCCGATTAACATACAGCGTCGTGTACTTGTAAAGTCAGGGCACACATAAATGAGAATTTGCATCGCATTGCGCCGCTAATATCAATAGCAAAACATTTAAATTATTTAAAAAATGCAAAATTTCTTAAACTTTGCGAATAATATATGCGAACCCTTACTTAGTAATCCGATTTTTAGTAGTGGTGAATTTTTATTTGCCAATAAGTAGCGCGTAGTCGTTAAACATTTTTTGCAATCTCTTGTTTTCCAGTCGTTAAATAAGCAGTTTGCATGAGTATGCGCAAAATTACTGTCAGATTTTCTAATGTTTTTTTTTCAAAGCTGCACGCAATGAAGCCAAGCAGATTACAAGATTGTGTGTTATACGATTATAACATTTATCGAATTAAACGAATGCACGAGACTGGAAGTCATTTAATTAAAAGTATATAAATTATGCACCAGACTGCATTATATGTATGGCTTCAGGCAAAATTCTTGCGTGTCTGCTACAGTTTTTTAAGAGCCATTTTAAATATTTATTTTAATAATAGGTATAAGTGTCAAACGGTGGAAACAAAAGCATCAAACGGACTGAAGTCATACGTTTCCATCTTTCGTCTCTCTCATCTAATATTTCATCAACTTTCTAGACACTGATCCAGTATTTACCAATATGCAAGTGTAATTTACTTTCGCGTCACCGTTGACAACTCGTTTTTGCTCTGAGTGCAGAGCTACCATGGGCCATAAAACCATAAACGTATTATACGATTTCACATTCATTAAGTACTGTACTATTAAATTCTTAGCGATAGCCGAATAAAATATCTTCTCTTCTGAAATGATTTTCAAGTACATTCACAATATTCGAATTGTGGCTATATTTTTTATTCTTATATTTATATTAAGAAATGTTAGTTGCTACAATCTAGGGCCCGTATTAATAAACAGCTCTTAGAACTGAAGAGCATGATCAAAAATTTTGAGATGCTGTTTTCATTCGTGAAGACATTTATGAATGAGTTTTCATTCATAAAGGTCTCTTCACGAATGAAAACAGCATCCCAACATTTTTTGATCATGCTCCTACGAGCACTACGTTATTATACTCAACTTAATACTAAGATGCTGTTTTTATTCATAAATGTTTCTTTATGAATGAAAACAGCACCTCAAGATTTTTGACTAACCCCTGAAATCTAGTGGTTTACAACTGTAAACCTCAGTGGCTCAACAGTAAATAATGGATTTAAAACTAAACGTGGTTAAAAGGAAATTTCGTTGTATGAAAGTCGATACTTGCTTTAATGGATTAATCATTACTTATTTATTGTATACAAAGAATAAGTTAATTATTTTTTTTACTTAGTATTTTTTAAATTTTTTAGTTCGTCTTTAAAGTGTTAATAGAAGACATAAGTGGAAGAATCGGACAACTAACATTTTACAACCTTTGAGTAAATACTAAATTTCCCTGTAAAATTTTGATGAATCTTGTGATTTAGCTATTCTAGTCCCAAAGCGTTTTTAAAATGATAGCTATCCGTTTCTTAAACTTATGTCTTCATTTGTTTAATCGAATTACACTTTAAATTAAGATGTATGTAACAGTTTAGTTTGGAATATTATATCATGCCACAATCAGGTCAAGCAAAACCCTTGCCCGTTTCATGTATCCAACATAAAACCACAAGTTACAATAACCTCTTACTCATAAATCTTGTTTACTTTGCGCTGCACAAGAACAATTAAGACTCGGATACATTTCTTGGAGCATGTCATATTTAAATGCAAATTTTAGTTAAGACATGTTACGCTTTTAATAAAATATATTATTTGTTTTAAAGTTATTAGTGCTGGGCTTCAATTTATCTTTGGTTGCAAAATCATATCAATATAAGGCTAAAGGTCTATTCTCATTAACAGGAAGCAATTTGTACTTGACTTTGCTACTTGACTTTTTACTAAAATGGCCTATCAAACTCCCATGCTACCAAAACTTATCAGAACCCCCGTTATGTTAAATTAAATTTATTTTCATAAGTTCTTCTTTTAAAAGCTTCTTCGTATCTATTAATATTGTTTTTATGTATTTTCTTTTTCATCTTCGCTCTCGTCTTCATTTTTAAATTTAATTTTAACTTAGGTTGCCTGGTAGATACTGCTTCCAGCAGTAAGGCCGCCATTTCGGACAATATTTTTATTTTTTTGTTCATTTGTAATTTTGATTTTTTTATTCGAATAGAGTTTTTTTATTTATTTTATGTTACTCTGTTATATTGAACTACTTTAGTAAAGTAAATGTGTAAATCACTATATGACGCAACTTCGTTGCCCCGAAATTCGTTTATCGTGTGGAATCGTACATTTTCTGGGATAAAAATTAGCCTGTGTCCTTTCTCCGGAAGTAAACTACATTCAGTCTTTATACTATTATAATTTCAAAAAAATTGGTTTAATAGTTCTATTATAGCCAAGAATCTACGTATTATCCCACTAAAAGTTAATTATATAGTCAGCAGATGAGATAAATAGAGCATATCTAAGAAGCAAGATGATGAATTCAATGTTACATCAATAATAAACAGCAGTTAGGAATTTACATCTGTAGACTTTCATGTTGCGTGTCAAAATTTACATTATCTCCACAATTCTAAAAATATTCGTTGGAATAATTAAAACGGTATGGTCAAGATCAATGCGAGCAAAACGCAAGATAATGAATGAGTTGATAATAGTACCTAGTTGTTTATAGACCACGACTGATAGCAGTGTGTTTACAATCGTGCTGAATTTAATCTGATAACATTAGTTGTATTGATAATGTGATGATTTGGAGCCTATACATAACCAGAAAAGATCTGGGCATCATCTGAGTTATTGGCTTAATAAGAGACAAATATAAATGACTCTGAAGGTCATTGCCAAATTGTCTTCCATATTTACTGGTTTCTTAATACAACGCTACTTTCAAATTTATTATGTTCAGAAGTATGTAACAATTTGTATTTTAGACGCAATTAAATTATCAATAACGGCCAATATCCTTCTTACTGTCCTGTTTTAAAATTAAAAACTCTTAGCTGCTGGAAGTACTGATCTAGAAATATTAGTGAATTCTAGGCAATATTAAATATAAATAAAGTGTGACAATGTTTTCATAATATTTTAATTTCAACATTTTTATTAATGCATAGACGAATCACTTATATGATGGAATAATAATTCCAAAGCTTTAAAATAACAACTTTATTCAAGTACCTCCAGGTTCGATCAAAAATAATTTTACTAACAATATCATTTATTTATGGAAAAACAAGATATTTATGTGGATAAATAATAATTAATATTCAGATAGGACTTACTTGACATTTTGAAGCCGGCTCTGGAGTCGCGTATCGGTTACGGTCACCTATAAAATATCACGAGAATACTAGACGCGCTTTGCGCGCACTACAGACCACCGGCAAATGCAAGAAACGTCAAACGTGCATGCTCTGACGACCGAGAAACCACGACCCCCGCACGGCGCGCCTCGCACGCCTCGGTATGGGCACACAGATACACAACACTAACGTCACTCGTAATACTACACTACATCCTACGCACGCTTATTAAATTGCTCAAATCACGTACTTACCAAAACAGCAAAATCAAACTTTTTTCAATTCAATTTTCTTTGATAGTCATATTCAAATTAACAATAGTATTATTTTATACGAGCTTTTACACGAACATTTTTACAGATGTTAACACTAACAGCTTGGTCTGGCATCCCCAGCAACCAGCTGTTTATGCCGATCGATAGATGTCGGTGGGTGTCGTTATTATGCTCAGCGCTCTTGCTAACGGTATTCGTAGTAAAATTACTTCACTGTCCAATAATCGTTTGCGCCCGTGACAGGTTCGGTCTCCACAACAAAATATCGCGTAAACCTGGGTCGATGGACATTTTTTACGTAAAAAATGTACACCAACGTGAAGCTATTTTATTTCCGTATTATTTTAGGGAACTGTGTGAAGCGAAATAAATAAATGCAAAAAAAATGTGCTAGCAACTAAAAGCGTAGTGTTTGTTTTTGTATTCGGTGTTTCGGTACTTCACGATGGCTACATCTCCGACTAGTATAGAGACACAAATAGACAGTTTCTTGGAGCAATTCAAGAAGAGTGCGTCGAAAGCTATGGAAGAGAAGATGGAATGGCCCGATGGTCCCATACCTGGATCAATGGTGAAGTCGAGAAGCAGTTGTTTCACACTGGATTCCTCCACCACCAGCGGTAAGTCCAGTTTATATTACCAGCGTGTTTTCATTATACCTAGAAGAATCTCAACAATTTAACACAGCCAGATAATAAAGGTGCTTTTGGTATTTAGTAGTCCAGGTGGCTTTGTTTTCTACCTTGTGGATTGCGGGTAATTGATAAACACCAAACATCGATAAAATGCTGTGACCTGTCTTTTGTATATCTACGACCACATACTAGAATATACTTTTCAAACAGATTTTTAGAAGATGGTCCAAGCCATAAACATTATACAAGCAAAATAATATAATAGATGAAAGTTGTTTACTTACTGTATTTTATTTATTGCAATTGGCTTACCTGTATTGAACACAAAAAGTAATTTATAATTTATAACCTAGCTAGGTAGGTAGGTGTATATATAATGTAGTGATTATGTTCTCTTTGGGAATACATTTTTGTTATTAACAAAAATATATATTTAAGTGAATCAAATTGAAATCGAAAAACACCGCGGTAATCAATGTCAAGTGTCAACATCATGAGAACGAAGCGAGAACTTTACGAACCATAAAGTTATGTATTTTTTTTAAACATCCAAAGTCGGTGATCAGTAAAGGTTTAATTTTTACGAAAAATATAACTTATTAAATAGTAGAAGAAGTTGAGGACAACGTGTAAATATTACGTTTTTTAGGAATCAGTAACTCTTCAAAAATTCATTAGATGCATTAACTTATACTTAGTGATTTTAGGTAATAATAAAAAAATATATTGTACTACTAACGCCATCTATTAGTTAAGATATTCAACTGTTAAGATAAGTTAAACTTAACAGTCACACATCCTACCTTATAGATGGCGTTAGTAGTACTAGATCATTTTATTTTTATTATAATCTTTAATACTACTACTGTTTTATTTTTAAATAAATCTACACGTGTACTTAAATTATTATGCTGAACCCCTAACCTAAAGCTCTTATAGTTCTTCCGTAAAGTGTACTACTGTAATTATAAATAATTATGTTGTATTCTTTCATTATAAATGATAAATATTAAAATAGGATTTTAATATTCATCTAAGGATTTTAATATCTATCATAACTTTTTTCACACAAACATTTGAAATCAGCTGCTATAGTAACTACTGTTATACAGTTAAATATCTTACGAATATAAGTAAACATCATCGTAATTATTATCAGTTCATCGCGTATGTAAATCGTAGCTGCAATGACCGCTACTTTCGTGACATGTCGGTAAGAGAAACTGTGTTTTGATTTTTTCTCACTTGTTACAGTCGGTTTTCGCAGCTTAGTAATTGATTTAATAATAATTTAAAACAGATAATGGTTTCTGAATTACGTCATTAATGCAAATGCCTTAGATATTATAACACGCGAAAGCCTCGAAGTTGTAAATACAACATGTATTTTTTAAAAAACCAATGATGATAAATATTACTATATAAAGATTAGATTTTAACCAACCAATTATTTGATTTAGAAATGGCTGAAATAACATGATGACTAGAGTATAAAGTTTGTAAAGTTAAGCTAATCGCGCGGTATCGATTAAATACCAAAGTGACATTTTTAGAACGAAATTTTCGACCAACACGCGACCTACGTATGTGTACGCAGTACGCACTACCTCTGCCTGTATTTTGTTATTTTTTTACAACGCATTATTGATTTTCACTTATAACACTCCTAGCATTCGTTGTGATAGTATTATCAACTACCTATAGACCGTTACTAAATTATGTGAATAATTGACTATTATCGCTAATACAAGTGTTAGCTATTACTTGCTGCTTATGGGTGTATATTGAGTACTAAATGCAATAAATATTAATTTATTTGAATATTGTCTACATCTATGGTATAATCAACAGTTTTAGGCTTGCTGTAATCACATTACTTCTATTTAAACACTAAAATCTTTGTTATTAGTGCAGTTTGGAGGATAAAAAGTTTGAGGGTTCCGAAATAATGTAAATATTTCGTCAACTGGTGTGTTGTAATTTCTAACTTCTCGGAGATCATGAGATAGTCTTACTGCAACATAAATCCGAATACTTGGTGACACTTATATAGCGTGCTCCAGAATTCTGTATCAAATATCTTGGCTATGTTATAAGATTGAAGCAAACATGCGGACAAAAACAACGAAGCCGGAGCAACCGATGTGTCTATTGCAAATGATGATCAGATATTCATAAATAGATAGCATATTGATGTGCACTTAAAACAAACATAGGACGTTTGGACTTATTATTATCAACCAACAACTGCAATACTTGTCCACTTCAGAACAATAGAATAAATGCAAATACTGTCAGCTTGGAAGAAATTGCTAGTTGGTAATAAGGCCGCCATTGTTTTATACTTGTGTTTTTAAAAATGTTGGTTGTGTAATTATTAATAGGTGTCCACAATAAATAGTGTTTATTATTATTATTGTAAAATAATAAGAGTATTTTAGTGTCACCATCGATGAGTTATCAATGACTTAATTAAAATACCTTATATTATATACCTTATATAATATACTATATGGGTATGTTTTGTTTACACAACCAAACGACTTTTTCAACGTATCGATCAGTGACAAATTTTGACAAGCCACTTAGTTTATATTTTAATGGGAAAGGTAAAATTTAAGTAGGCAAACAGACAGACACAGAAGGGGAGTTTGTTGTTTTAAAAATTAATATTTTGAATTTAGATGAGAATACTTATTAAGATTCATGATATTACATTAATTAGATAACGGTCTTCGTTTAGAAATTAGCTTACTTAGTTTACAAGTGAAATTAGAGGCAATTATACCAACTTTATCGATTGTGTGCTTGGCTCGAGCATTTAAAACGGTTTCCTTTATTAAGACTCCTAAATGTTTTCAGATCATTAAGAAGAGAAAATTAATGGCTTCTATTTGTGGGCTAAATTTTAACACCTCGCTCATCAACGCGGCATTTATATTTTTAAAATGCTTACGGACGTATCTTATTAACTGAATGTTACATCCTGGGGGATTGCTGGAAGTTGAATTGCGTTAAACACATTACACGTCTGCCTTGTTTGTAGGTCCAAAGTATTTTTTGATCCTTGACCATTTACTTCAAATGAAAGTAACTGAATAATTTTATACAAAAAAGTAAATTCACGGTCAAGATTTTAAAGTTAAATAATTTTAAAGATGTAAGATACAATCTCAGTTACTTTCAATAAATAATTTCAAACTTTATAAAAGTTGCAAAATTTCGAGGTATAATTGGAAATCAAATCAATACTCTAAAGGCCAAACCCAATAACTTTTAAAACATTTATTAAAGTGACATTGTTAAATAGACTTTCGTAAGACCAGACATGTTGACTCATCTAATGGTATTAAGTGTATAAGGGCATACTCAGGTTACTGGAGCATGTAAATAAAATTACTCTGCCTTCTTGTAAGCAAAAATAGAGCACAGCTAAGAAACATTACTGTTATCCACCCCTTTAAACATAATGCCTAGCGTGTGCAAACAATTGAAGGAAAAGGAAGTGCATTCTCCTTGTCTACACTTTTAGGTCAGTAGGTTTTCACGATTAAATTCTCACAATCAACTTAATGTTTCAGAATTATAATCTCTTTATACTTCTTACTTTTCTGAGTGAGAGAAGTTGTTGAATATAACCAGTAGATAATTTAAAAATTGTGTCCAAAATTTAAAAATTAATAGCTTCATTTACTTCGACTTTATATATGATGAAAATAGGAAAAAACAAGTTTATGGATGATTGACTTATTGTTATGTAGCTATACAGGGTGTAACAAAAGTAAGTGATAAAACTTTAAGAATCGTATGTGTCCCTGATGTCCCACTGCAAAAGTAGCAATGCTGAAAGCGAAAAAAAAATCGTGATTTTTATGGCCAAGCGCCCGATCGACATGTTGTATGAGATAGATTGTTGATTCGTTAAGTAATTTTGAACCACACCGTAATATTGCAAGTTGCAAGTTCAAAGGAAAATGAGGATTGCGTGTCTGAGTAATGACTCATGCACGCGTGGCATGAAAGCTATCTGAAATATTGTACCCATTTGTCCCCCATTTGTAACTACCCAAAGATTTAATAACGAAAAATGTGTCTTCTATAAGTGTCTATAAAGCTTATGTATGTACCTGTTGTGATTGCAACAAAAACTGAGTAAAAAATCATCTTCTGTCTATCAGCAGAAACTTGTTTTATTTCGTTCCACTTGGATGCGGACCCTCTTTTTAATTCCTGCCCATCCTTTTACAAAGTTGATATTTTATGTGTGTAAAATGTAAACCATAACTAAGAGTCTGTCTGTAACGAACTTCGGCCTTTCCAGTTTCAAAAAATATCTGACAATTACTAAAAATACTGTAAGCATTTATGTATAATAAAATATACTAGAAACATTTTTTAAAGATATTAGGGCAGATCCTGAGGCAGACAACAGATAGCTACTTACCTGCCACTTTTTAGTATGAAATCGGCACAGCAGCTGTCTAAAATGGCCGCACTGAAATATAAAAAAAATAAATGTAAATTTTTCGGTGCCTACGCTTGATACCTATCTAGAACCTACATGAGTTTTTATGTGCTAGTGAACCGCAATACTAAACTCGGTTGAGCCAGTAAATAAGAAGGTTGTAGCTATAAAACATAAACTACTTAACTGTGTAATATACATGGTATCGTCACTCGTAAGTGATTCCCTTCAAGTGCAAACGTTGCATCATTGGTTTTCGAGTTTCATAACCAAAAAGGTATAGAAACCTGTTATTTACGCTAGATTTCCATTAGTCACTATTTGTGGTTTCAATACGCTTGTGACTATTATCTCGATACAAATCATTTTATGTCGATACACAGAAAGAAACAAGAATCAAATAAAGGTGATCCCATAAATCATTTTTTCGGCTTTTAGGTAATAACCTAAGTTAGGAAGTTATTTGTAAAAGGAGCGAACGTCTGTGGTAAACATATAGTTCGAGTTTTTTCTTTAAGTGTACCAAAAAAATTTTGTACCGACAGTGGAATAGTGGGGGCTCCCTTCACTCGTCCCATAAATAATGAGTCGCGATAATTATCAAGATCATAAAAAAAATATGATAATAGATAATTTGGTCCAAAAACGAGTAATTTTCATTACATCGGTAGGTATTTTTCTACAATAGTTATTGTGGGAGCTCATTTAAAATCACTGTGTAGAAATGGACCAGCCTCAATACATTTTTACCGATCGTCCTTTATCTCATGCTTTCATTTCACTGACCTCCTTAAATAAATACGTGTACTTGTATGAATAAAGGTCAGCGTTTGGTTTCAGGTCAATAATAGACAGACGATATCAATAGGATCATAAGTCACCATTTTATACTTATCGCTTCCACGACTTACAATTTACGAACCATAATGTTGAAACATGTATTTGGTAATTATAAATTCTAATATAGGGTTGGACAAAGCCATTTGAATGACATTGAGCAATGGACAAGTTGACTTTTAATGTGGGTGTCACACAAAATATTGAGTGGGCCGATCGTGTAAGAATTTATTAGACATGTAGTGTTTATTTGTTGATATATTTTTGCCTCATCTAAACTTTTCAAACCGAGATATTTATTTTTAAAAACTTTAATATTTTAAAATGTTAAATATTTAAACCAGAAACATATAAATTAAATTGAGCTACTATAATTCTGAAAGTTAAAATTACCCCGCATCTTTTGGCATTTAAATTTGGCGCGGCTTTCTATGCGAAGAGCGTCGATACGGAAACTTCGATTTCAACGCTGCCTGGCGGCGGCGCACTGTACTAACGACGAGTTCTACGGCGTCCTCCGATTTTATTCACGGAAAGTGGAATCGCCATATTGCTTCTGTGAGTTTTGTGAATTAATAGTTTATTTCTCTCCTATTATGACTGTAACGTTACAATGGAGTGAAGAAAATTAATCAACAGGACACGGGTAACGATTAGAATACATTTTTGCAGCTGTAAGTAGTGAATACAGAGCGAAAAAGGTAAGTTTAATTCTTCACTCGCTATGACTATATGGCCCAATATTCCACGGGAGTTCGATCCGCTATGCGATAATGAAACTTAAAAAACGCGATTAAGGTTAATAATTGCACGGTTTTTGTTATGTTTATTTACATGAATTTGAAAAGTTATCGCGGTTTTCTTGTAAATGCTGTTTAGTTTTGACTTCTCGAAGTGGACGGGGCGGGTTTGAAGTCGCGTTCAGTGTCCATTGTACGTAGTGCATACAGATACACGTATGTGAGTACGTACATGTGATTATGAGTTGTGTTCATTTGTAGTTAGCGTCGGGTGAGAAATGTCTTTCGAGAAGATGGAAGTCGTGAACCCGGCGGAGAAAGAGGCTAGTGAGGTTCTGCACTCGCTTCTGTCGGTAGAGCGGAGGAGCGTGGACAGCAAAGAGGCTATAATAGTGGCTATACCCTCGGATCAGAACGGTGGGGGTGAATATGGGGAGAGTGCCCAGTGGCATACACCAGTCATGGGCCAGCACTCAGTTTTCGAGCTGGGAGGCCCTCAAAATATGCAGCAACACAACTACAATGGCCATCAGGAACAGGTAACATTTCTCACAACAGTTATAATTTTTTTTTAAAAGATTATTTATTTAAAATATGTAATTAAAATTTTCAGGTTCTCTGGCAAGGCCATACAATACAAGTTGAGAATGGTAACGCTAATATACAAGGCATGTCCGAGGCATACAGTATAGAATTTGAGCCTAATGTTGAAGGTGGAGAGTTAGACGTTGATACTAAACCTAAAGTTGAAAAGAGAGGTGGTATGAAGAAAAAGAAGAAAATGGCAGACTCGGACAGTGATGAAGATGTCTTGGACAATAAGTTGGAGGACAATCCTGCGCAGGTATATTTTACAACTCTAACAACTTGGTTCTTTCATTCTTTTAATTTTCTAGTAATTCTACAGTTTACAGTTTCACAATGATCCAACAAGAAATATGTTTATCCCTTTGATATGTATTGTTGTTTTAGATAAACACAACATTACATACTACATGATTAATGTGCACCAAAGCCACTTTGTTTTATAAATTTGTTTGTTTGGATATTCAAATAGTCATTTTCCAATTACTCATGTAGTTGTTGAATTTATAATTATAAGCATTGTTTAATAATTTCTTAATACTATTACAGGTCAAAGAAAGACTGAGAAGAGGTTGTGACTGCAAAGACAACTGTTATCGAGGCCTGAATCCTGAGGCAGTTTATCGCCATCGTCTCAATATTGCAGAATTGACTAAAAGTGAGCACGACATGTACTTGATGGGGATCACCATGGCCAGTTTAGCCAATCCCGCTGAAACATCAAGGCACAAAGTAAGAAGGAGATTAAGAGCATGTTATGTGTATCAGGGGAGAAAGGTTTGTCTTGAGGCATTTTTATATTTAGAGAATGTCACACATTACCAACTCAAACGTATTAGACAGCATGTAATGACACATGGTGTTGCTCCACGCATACATGGAAACGTGGGCAAGAAACCTTACAACACATTCACATTAGACATTTACAAACATGCTACAAATTTCTTAAAAGAATATTTGAAACAACATGCTGCCTCACCTAAAGATGTGCATCCGTCTGGAGACAAGAAGGGCAGTAAAACTGTTATCATTCAAGGAGATTCCAGGAAACACTTGTTTGAAGCTTACAAGGAATATGGAGAAATATTAGAGCCTGGAGTGAAATTGATGGGTTACTCGACTTTCCGCGCTTTTATGAAAGATCAATTCCCACATGTTAAGTTTGCAACCAAAAAGCAAGACTTACCCAAAGATATGGTGCCATTCCGAAGTGGAAAATGTATGTCCTATGATAAGAATAAGGATCCAATTAGGATACAACAGGAGAAAGAAAAGGCAGAGGCCAAGAAGGCAGCCATGGAGGCAAAAAAGAAGGAGGATCATGAGAGGGAGCAACAGGCCCAGCAACAGGCGCAACAGCAGCAGGTGCAACAGCAGCAACAAGTGCAACAGGTGCAGGTGCAGCAACACCAGCAGATGCAGAGCCAGGGCCATGTTGTGATACACCAACAGCAGCAACAACAACAGTCTATGCAGCAGCAGATGCTGGTGCCACAAGTGAGTCAACACCAACAAGTATTATCGCAACAAGTTGGTGGAGTACAACAAGTTGCCCAACACATGCAGCCTCTGGGAGTCTCGGAAGATAGCGGACAGCAGGTTGAAATGGCCCAGCAAGTTATTCCACTTGCTGTGGTGCAACAACCGCAACAAGCCTACATAGTGACACCTGTTTCTCATTTCCAAACGAGGGTACAAGGCGCCTGGTACAGACATTGACAAGATATGGCATCTGACAAAAGTGTGGAGCCCATTAACAGAGATTATATTTTAACATGTTAGTTATGACATGAGATCTCTTTATGACTGAACTGTTGCATACATTTCCCAAAACGATGAACTATGTAATTAATTCGCCACCTGTAACTTTGGCAATAAGTAAGTTAGAAAAGATACCTAGACGTAAATAACACCTTTTCAGTATTTTTTGGTACTGTTTATATAGAAACTATATAAGTTTAATCATATATACACAATTAATATTAGTATTAGCCTTAGCGTATATTATTTACGAACAAGTTAGGAGTATAAAAATTTTCACGTAGTGGTCCTTGTGTTTGATTACTATAACAGAGTGAAGTATTTTTGTGATACTTTGAATTTACACTAATGTGTGGATTTTTCTGAAAAGCTATGCTAATTTTAGATATTGTAAGTGATAATTGTAAAGTTCTGTTTTAAAGACATGACTGCATTACATGATTGTGTGTAAAGTATTCACTAGACTTATTTTACAGTATGCGGTTTGTGAAACTAATATTGATAATTGAAAAACTAACATGCAATACTAAAGTTTATTTTTTTGAGATTCTGTCACATAAGGGTAGTCCTTAAAATCATTTTATTATCTATTACCAAGTTTTTTGCATTTATATGAACATTGTAAATCCATGATTAAATCTCTAGTTCTTAGCAGAAATCTGAGCAATTTTGATTGTACAGATTAGGGAAGTTCTACTTCTTTTTGGCTTATGCCTCCCCGTTAGGAGTTGTCAGTATCAGAGTATGGATGCAGATGTTTAACAACTGAAGGGACAGTTATCAACATTAGGGAAGTTGAAACTGAAACAGATTGCAGATCTATGTAAGTTGTTTGGGTAAGGTCAAACCCAGTCGACAGATTGTGATTTACATGTAATTGACATATTCCTTTCAAATGATGTATCACATAAGTCTGTCAACTGACTCTGTTTCAATTTCCCCCATGGTACCGAGTAAAAGGTAGAACTGTGATGAGATAGATATTGTTTCTATGATTTGTATGATACTCTTTTTTAACAAATATTTTTGAGATCGATCTGGTGGTCAAAGAGCAATTTCATAAATAGACTCATTGATTGCAAACGCACTAATGCGAAACGAAAAGAGTAACAACGCGGCAATTTACTTTCATACAAAAAGTTTCATACAATAAGTTCCATTCCATATAAATGTCAGTATAAAAGTGTTGCGTTGCGACGTGACGTGACGCATTAGTGCTGTTGGTAAAGTGAGTACGTTCACATTATGTGAAAAATGTTTCTGAGAGTTAATGTGTAAAATTGCATTTTAAACCAACTTCCAAAAACGAGGAGGTTATTAAACTATAGTTAACTGTTTTATTACGACAAAATTTAATCTTGCAAATGCCTTGAAAGTACAGTCAAAAACAAATTGAAAAGTTGATTTTATAAAATGCAGTGCCTTGAGTCTTCATGGTATGTGGGATACTCTTAAAATATGGTCTTGTTTATTAATTTAGGATTTTTACTACCCTTCTTTATAATATTTCTATTTGAATACATATCATGCTGTTAATTTAGAAATAAAATTAAATTATTGATCTTCAATTTTGGACTGGTTTTGTTTCTCAGGACAATTTTATTTTAATCTTATCATGAAAGGAACTGTAATGAGCTGACTTTTGAAAAAAAAATGTTTTCTATATCTAATGTTTACCCTCTTGCTAATAAAGATATATTTTATGCAGAGTGCTCTAAATGCTAGACTGCTCTAAAGGAGACGGCACAGCGCGACAGTTCATGTTTAAAAATGGAGCACTAACGTTTTAATAACATGAAAATTATATTTTACAAACCTTGATTCTGTGGTTCCATGCAATGCGACATTAAGTATCGCGTACTGCCGTCTTAATATTAAGTTGCTTTAAAGTAAAAGCTATTTCAGCGGCCCTAGCGTGGCGAGCGAGATAGTGTTTATTTCTAAAGCAAGATAGACAGTCATTTTGTCTAATCTTCCCTCGCCATGGTGGGGCCTCTGGTTTTCTGTCATGTGAAGATTATGGTTTATGCATCATAATTATGACTCCTTCATTGTGTCAAACCTAGACAGAGTTTGTAATATTTTTTTTTATTAATTTTTATTAGCAAGTGGGGTCGCAAAATTATATTGACTTTTAAAAAATCCTGGTCCAATATTTCATTGTGTCATCAATTTTTTTTATTTCAATGATAATTTAAATCTTCTGTAAGGTTTAATTTAAAATCTCACTATTATTTTAAAGACAAACACTCGTTATAAGTTTTAAATAATAGTAATAACGTGTAAACTAATAGACAGTACATGATTGTGCCTAGAGTATGCTTATCCTGGATATTTTTATAGTGCAATAAGCATTGAAAGTAATTTTTTATTACAAACACCTGCGTTTGAAAATTAATTCCAAAAATTTTATTAATAAAATGTAATTTAAAATGAATTAAAGATAAAATGTTCTTTTTAGTAATTTTCAAAAAATAGTATACTTCTGTCAATGTAGTCAAATTGGTATTGACTATTCTGATAAAATTGTACACATGCAAGTTTCGGATTTCAGAAGAAAAGTATTGTTGGTAATGCCAACTGCCAAATGATCATTTGCCTAATTCAATTTTATTTGTGTTTTATTGAGATTCGAAGCTCGTTATATAAATAATTGAATGCCATTAAATAAAATATAAATAAGGCACAGTGCACGATTGTACCTTATTTTATTGTACACAAACAAAGACATAAGTGGAAGACGCGGGTAAGTAACATTTAAAAAACAGCAGCTTTAAGACCGGAAAAATGGTTTAAAATTAAAAAAAATGTGGATTTAACAGATAGCTACATAGACAACCTAGATAATGAAATCTCTAAATTAGAAGATTTATGAAAATTTCATGGGAAAAATGAGCATTTACTAGAATTTTGTAAATATGTTAGTTAACCGCTTCATCCACTTACGTCTGAACTGGTCGTCTTTCGTGTCATAATCACGAACCGACATGACTTTTTTCCCACTTCTAGTTTTTTTTTTTGCATTTCTTTATGGTGTATCACATAATATTTTGTAACTAGCTTCGGATCAGTATTAAATATTTATGATTTTTTAAGTATGATATTTGGCATCTATGTTCCAAAAACTAATGTAGAAATCATATTGTGATAGAAAGTAAACTTTTTTACGTCAAGTTTTGTTTTAATATATTATTCAATATTTCTGACTATAAATAAATCAGTATTCTGTAGTCCTGACTACACATAATATGTATTGAAAGTTTGAGGATTATTGCACCCTTAGCATTACTGCTAGATAAACTGTTTCTGTGATAGAATAATTCTCCAAAGTTTTTTTTTACGTTGCGATTTATAAATTTATTTGGCTTTTTCTAATAAGGATTCATAAGTTCTTACTGTTTGGGTGATGATCACTAAAACGGCTGTACTCAGAAACGTATATGATTGCATAACTTTAATGAAGAATTTCAAAGGAATTATATAGAGCTTGGAATTATATATAAATAGAACAAAGTCCTGACTGACTGATACATCATCGCCGAGCAAAAACACCCGCTAGGATAGGAATTTTAAAAATTCTACCCTTAAAGGGGTTGAAATTTTGTATGAAAGTTCGTCATTTGCTCAGTTAAAGACATGAAATTTTATTTCTGAGCTACTATAGATTTAAAATAAATGGATACGTGTTTAAGCATTTTTTGAAATTCTACCGCTATAAAAGAGTGAAAAGGGGGTTAAAGTTTCTATAAATCTTTCTACGCTAGTTCGTCATTTCTTAAGTTAGAGACATAAAATTTTGTTTCTGAGTTGCTGATTCAAAATAAATAGAGACGTGTTTAAGCGTTTTATGAAATTTTAAGTAGGGGTTAAAAGTTTGTATGAAAATACTTCTTTATGCGAGCAAAGCCGCGGAAAAAAGCTACTTAAATCTAAGTCAGCTAGGGCGTCCAACATCTGTTTCATCTAATAACCCTAACGTAAGAATAACCAAGTATGTACCGTAACCCACGCTATCCTGTATCACTAGCGGCTTGGCGGTTGAATGCACCAATAAAACCAATTGTCGCGTGTAAACAAAAGCCATTGTTTCGACTGGCATCTGCCGGTGCGGTCGAGTGCTGTCCTTTGACATGAAGCTACTGGCTTGCCTCAGACGACGCAACCGTGAGTTCATATTGATTTGACATGGTTAGGCACAATTTACGACAAATAAATTGCATGGTTAAATTAGTTTTATGGTGTCCTAGATCATAATGATGACAAGCGTACATCATTTAATTTTATAGGATTTTAATGAATGTTTAATTTGTAAAGCAAATCCTCTGAGAAAGATGAAAAAAATATTTATTTATGATTTAGCTCTTATATAAGTACCAGTTAATTTATAAACCATTAAATTTTTGAACATTGAACTGCCCATATGCATCTAACCAATCAAATGACAACTATCCCCTTATTCATAAAAATATTTAAACAGTTTTTAACTAATCAAGATTCGCAGTCCCTTTCTCGAAAATTGAAAACGTTACACGACAGAAAGGGACAGCAAACCTTGATTACTTATACTTTACTTAAATATTTGTTAACAAGGGGGCTAATAGTTATTTAATTGGTTGTTAAGGAAATGTGACACTATAACTTTAAACGTTCGGTCATTATAAACGAATTTCTATTTATTAAAGTTATATTTTGTAGTTTGTACAAATAAACCTACTGAAACCAATAGACTTTCTGAAAAGGCCAGCAAAACAATAGTGACATTATACTATGCTATCAGAATTATAACATTATTATGATGTCACTATTTTTTTTTACTACCCACTTATCCGTATCTATAATGCTATGCGTTTCTTTGATTTTACCTTATTTATTGAGTCTGACGTTGTATTTATATATGTTCCTGGTGAATCCTAACATTAACTTTCCCTGGACATCCAAGAAGATTCCAAGAAAATTAGCCAAATCGGTTCAGTCGTTTTCAAGTTTTAGGAGAGTAAGAAAATGTAAGATCTAGTCCGTCCGTATTTCCGCAAGCCAATGGTGTTAATACACTCTAGTCGACAAAAGATGTCGCTGTTGAATATCTACATCACACTTTCGTCGACACGGTTAGCTGTTTCAGGTTTAAGAAAGCACTTTTTAATTCATTGCTCTGTAATGGTACAAAGCTCTTTTTGCGCTAGTTCAACTCGCACTTGGTCGGTTTTTTATAAGGGACATAATATGTATAATCTATATATTAAAACGCGAGCGGAAAATTTTGTAAACCTTTTTAGGTTAGGGTTGCGTGGAATACCAATATTATTTTTAAACTTTAATCTTGCATATTTTTCATAAATTAAATAAATCCCTACGCACACTTCAATATTTTGATATGACACGATAATCATACACGAAATACTCTATCTCACAAATCAATCAAAAATCAAAATCAAAATCAAAATCTTTTTATTCAAAATAAGTACTTTAAGTACACTTTCTGAACGTCGAGACTACG